>PVIC010000623.1:15932-114222 GCA_004025085.1 Thryonomys swinderianus | reverse complement strand
CAAAAGTTAACCCTGTAGTGCATTCCCTCACTAGAACAAGTGTAGGCTTAACCTACACCTTCCAGGTGGAAAGCTCACCGGGAAAGCTGTCACCAGTTAAATGAGAAGAGGCCCCTCACAATACACTCCTGGTGTTTCCCCCTCAAGATAACATCTGAACAACACCTTCTGGTATTCAGTGGCATAGCATGATCTATAGCCCCAAATTATGGGGAAGGGGAGACTCTAGTAGTACCATGTTAGTCTATAGGAAAATAATTCAAACATTCTCTACTCCTCATTCTATTACAGAATTATGAAATGCAGATGTGTGTAAAAACAGCCTACATATACTTCAAGTTTGACTGTTACCTTAATCTCTTCTGTGGGCTGGGAGTCCAGAAGTATCCCCATATAGAGTTCATATTCGTTCTATACACACACGCACACACACATTTAAAAAAATGCATTGGAAATGTGTTAGAAGATAATTCCACTTTGCTAAATTCTTTTCCTAAATCTTATAGGGATTAAGGATGTTAGTTTTGATTTTTTTTAAGTATATAAAATGGGAGCCGGAGATTTAGCTCAGTGGTTCCAGCGCCTGCCTCGCAAGAGCAAGATCCTGAGTTCGATCCCGGTGACCACATACAATGCTGGGCGTGGCGACTCATGCCCACCAGCAATCAGTACCACGTACCACAGTACGGGGCATGGTGGCTCACCCCTGTAATCCCAGCATTTGGGAGGTAGAGGCAGGAGGATTGCTGAGTTCGAGGCTTGCCTGGGATACATAGTGAGTTCCAGGCCAGCCTGAGCTACAAAGCAAGACCCTGTCTAAAAAAAAGTATATAAAATGCTCCTGTAGTGAGTGCATTAAACCATACCCACTAACATTTAAGAAACTGAATATCCTTTGAAGCATGTTTGGATGTTAAATTCTAATCACTTCCACATACAATCATGAACTACTTTGCCCATAGAAAACACAGTTTCCTGCCAGCCAGAAGTTCTGCGAATGTAGATGCTACAGGTTTAAAAAGGGAAATTTCCCAGGGACAAAGGCATCTGTGCAGAATAAGCCAACTCCTACCATTGGTAACCATCCCTTGTCACTAAGAGAATTTAGAAAACAGCTCCCTGGTGAAGCAACATCATTTCAAATCATATTCCACATGATGGTTGCTTCCACCATGAAACCACAAGAAGCCTATAATTCCAGAAGGATTCACCTAAAATTACACATCTATGATCACAAAAGTTTATAAGCTACACATGCACCACGTGTATAATCAAGAAGTTTTCGGCAAAAACATGACCTTAGGCAGTGAAACAACTGGGTGCTTACTCAACATGGCCCTGAATGAGAGACATGGCTTTGGCCAAGGTCATGCAGGACTTTAGATGAGCTTCTCCATGCAATGGGGATTTTGAGGCATGAGATCATTCCCCACAGTAGGCGGAAGTTGCACATAGCTCTCCATTGTCATGTAGAATGTATATGTTTTCTTACCTTAATTTCCTTCAAGAGGTCACCAAATATCAGAGAGCTGTTACAAATATCTTCAAAGACATTTCCGAAAACCTGCAGCCTGTTTAACTGTTGCGAGCTGCATGTGCTTGTCTTCTGGAGTTCCTGGGGAAAGATAATGAGCCTATTTTTGATGGTATTCATGCCCAGAACAGTTTCTCAGGCTGAGGAACCAAAGGAACAATCAGTGGCGCCCAGATGCCTGGTCTCTACTGAGTGGGCGGGAAACCCAAGTGACCCTGATGTTCTCCCACCGGCCACTGAGAGCCTGGTCAGGACAGCTTGGCTGATTTATCCTCATCTGACCTTCCTCAGCTCCCTGTACTCAGGGGCCAAGCCTGGGTGTCCTGTCCTGCCCTGCACCTTCTACTGCCTCTACAGTGTCCCCATAGTGCCTTCTTTTTTTTGCACCAGAAAATCTTCTGCTCTATTTCATAGTTACAAAATGTGATCAAAATATACTATAAATATTTCAGTTTTAAAAATGTATTACAGTAAAAGACACATTGTCCTTAACCATCCTCACAGTAGTTGCAATCTCCATGAACACACATACCTCATTGTTCTTGCAACCTTCTGAAGCAGCTCTGGAAATTCTCTTTTGTATCTTTATGAGTTGTGATTTAAAAAGCAGTACTGCGAGTGCTGCCATCCAGTGCCATTCCCACAAGAAGGCGACCTCGCGAGAACCTCATGGTGTCCTCTTCTTTCTTATTCACCAGGTCTGGAACTGCGTGACCTAAGTCTCTTTCCCAGAGCCAATTGGACCACGAAAGGGAAAGGTTTTGAGCCGAGTTGGGATGCCAAGGCAGCTACCACAGTGCAATTGAACATATTCACTGAAGAAGACCCCAGCACTGCTTCAGAACGTGACAAGAATGGTGGGATAAGTACGTTCCAAGTGAGTGGAATATTCCAGGTGGAGTTAACAGTAACGTGACTTAACAATTCTTTTTTTTTTTTTTTTTGAGACAGGGTCTTGCTTTGTAGTTCAGGCTGAGCTCACTATGTAGCCTAGGCAAGCCTCGAACTCAGAAATCCTCCTGCCTCTGCCTCCCAAGTGCTGGGATGACAGGCATAAGCCACCACATCTGGCACTGTGGTATGGGGTATGGATTGCTGGTGGGTGTGAGTCACCACACCCAGCATTGTATGTGGTTACTGCGGATCGAACTCAGGTAACTCGGGACCGTGCGCTTGCGAGGCAGGCACCGGAACCACTGAGCTAAATCATTGGCCTGACTAACAATTCTTAAAATGTTTGTTTGTACATGCGTTCAATGCATAATGACTATATTCATCCTGGGAAATTGGCACGCACGTATCGCATATTGTTCCTTTTCACTTCCCCTCCCTTTCCTCCTGCCTGTCTGCACTACCCCCAGATCTCCTTCCCATCTTCACGAAGTTTGTCTCCCTGCTTCGCTACCTGTGTCCAACACACTTTAGAGATCTACTTTCTTCTCTCCCAACCATGTGTTTCCTCCCACATTCCGGGCCAGCTCTGGGCAGCACTGAGGAGATGCTCTGTGGGTGACGGGCCGGCACCTGTTCATTGGCTCATCTACTGCACTGCACCACAGTAAGTGTGTCTTTTCTCAGATCCCACACTCTGTCTACACCATCGCTGTAGAGTGTCATCCTTCACCTGTGAAGACAAGCTTCCTTCCTGCTTTCTAGCATCTGAATGCTACCTCCTGCTACACTCCTACTCCTCCTATTGATTATGCAAAAGAATCTCAGCGCTGTTCTACCTGCGCAGATAGACAAGGTCCCCAGGACAATGCTCAGCCCGCCAAGTCCCTTGAACTGGGGCTCGGTGTGGACAAGACTGCTAAAGGCTCTACTTACCTCTTCCAGCTTTTTCTCATGTCTGCTTGCTACCTTGCTCCCAGTGAACTCACGCCTCAGCTCTTGCTTTGTCATAACTTCCTTCTGGAAACTCAAGAACTTCTTATACCTGTTGGCTCCCGTCAGCCCAGCTAGGCAGGACCTGATGTGCTGGTACTCATCTCTGCCTGGGGGAGACGGGGGGCACTGGCGGTTGGACTCTGCTTCTTTGAACCTCAGCCCCTTCACCTCAGGCAACCTGAGTTCCTCTCGCTGGCGTAGCTCTGAGGGGCACTCAAGCACCTCTTCTTCCTGGAGACTCTGCTTTGGTATGACATCTTCTAGAGGATGCAAAGACCGTGGGGTTTGTGTTCTGGGGTTCAAATACCAGAAGAGCTTCGTGTTCTGAGCATCACTGGGAACTAGTGATGTGTTGAGGGTGAAATAAGACAAAGCATCCTTCATCTCAGCCGTCTTCCCTTTCCCTGGCTTTCCTGTTCTTGCTGGGGAGACTGTCTCCCACCTTGGCCTGTATGCATTGTGCCAGTGATGCAGGATGGGCTCCCGTGGCGTGTAGAGCTTGTTGGGGTTCAGGTGCCCTGAGATGTAGAGACAGACATCCTCTCTGTGGTCCTTCTGGAGTCTGGCCAGTAGCCCCCTTAGGTTGCAGAGAGTTTTGACATTACACAGGTCACAGTGTTTCCGCCTCAGGTAGACTGTTCGGGAAAGATAACATGACTATGAGATCTAATACGGAGTCCCACTGCAACCAGCCAGGCTCATGTGCTGAGCTGGCATCTCCCTTACCAAGAGTGAGATCTCCAGAAAGGCTGTGGCTCTCAGGCTAGTAAGGAAGAAAGAAGTATTTTTAACTTCACAGAGTGCCTATTGCAATGTTAACAAAGCTCTAGAAGAAATGTCAAAAGCATTATATTTTTTAATGATGATACATAGAGATACCTCCTTAATAGATTAAACATGATATCCTAGGGAGTAAGTAAAGGGAGCTAGCTACTTTTTCTTCTTTTGTAGTGAAAAGTGTCAGGATCCCCTGGGACTGAGCACATGGCAGGACAATGACCCCTCCCACAAAGGACCCTGTTTCTTGAGCTCCAGCAATAGAGCAGCACTTCAGAACAAGGCCCAGGATCTACAATTGCAGGAAATTTTAACTTGCCTGCCTGTTCCTGCCAAGATGAGTGCAGAACTACTGCATCACTCTCTGAGCATGAGTTTCTTCCTTGGTAGAATCAAGGTAATCGCTGATGTGCAATGGTTCCTTGACACCCACTGTGGGTAAGGAGACCCTTGGCCTGCAGTGGACACTCCATCACTCTTGGCCATTCTTTTTTTTTAAATTGAATTCTTTATTGGTACAATTTATATACATCTCAAAATCACATATAACATTGGGGAATTTGTATCAGTATATGACACAAGTTAATTCTCATTTTTACCCATATCCCTACCCACCCACCCCTCCTCACCCCCCTTTATACATGCTCTTTTTTCTTTCTGTATCATATTTATTCCTTCCCCTCATCACATTCCCACACCAAGTTTCCTATAGAAATGTTCCACTCTATAAAAGCTGTCCTACTTTCTAGAGCTCATTTACATCTACAGGTGTTCATGACAAAGAGAAGATCGGGAAATTGTCTACCTGTGATCTATTGATTTCACTTATTAGTATATCCTCCAGGTGTCTCCATTTGCACCTAAATGGATCGATCTTGTCATTCTTTATGGCAGAGTAATACTCCATTTTAGAAAAAAAAAAACACATCTTCTTTATCTACTCTCCAGTTGATGGACATTTGGGTTGTTTCCAAGATTGAGCTATCACGAACTGAGCTGCTATGAACAAGGGTGTACATCTGTCTTTCCAATGTGATTTTTTAAATTCTTTTGGGTATATTCCTAGCAGGGGGAGAGCTGGGTCAAATGGGACCCCTAGTCCCAGTTTTCTGAGAGATCTCCACACGAATCTCCACAATGGTTGCACAAGTCTGCAATCCCACCAGGAGTGGAGAAGGGTTCCTATCTCCCCACAGCCATGCCAGCATTTATCATTGGATTATTTTGTGATAGTGGTCATTCTTTGTGGAGTGAGATGAAATCTCAGTGTTGTTTTCATTTGCAGCTCTCGAATGACCAGTGATGTTGAACATTTCTTCATATGTTTCTTGGCTGCTTTGACTTCTGCCTCTGAGAAGTGTCTGTTCATTTCAGAGGCCCATTTTGAATTGGGTCTCTAAACTTGGGGAGGCTGATCTGTAGATTATACCTTTCCTGCTCGCTGGCTGCTATGCTGTCCACTAGGTCTGAGATTCTGTTCTCTGCTTTATTCATCCTACTTTGTAAGCTTTCGTTCTCCTTCATCATTCCCTGGAGCTCTGCTTGAAGCTGTTTAAAATGTTCCATTGCTTCTGCTATCTTGGATTCTATCATCTCGCTGATTTCTTCTTTAGTGATGTCTTTCACTGTGGACAGTATCTCTGTTTTAATCTCAGAGATGAATTCTGATTTCCATTTTACTAGGTCCGCTTTAGTTACCGTCTCCAAGAGTCCTGGTGTTTGAGTGTCAGTTTGCCCTATTTCCCTTTTCTCTGAATTTCCCTGTGGTGGTGATCTTTGTGTCTGTTTTTTGTGTATTTTCTCATTTCTATTCTTTAGATGTTATTAATGTTCTTTGTCTGATGACAGGGCAATGTTTGTTGCAGGCTTCTTTCTGTTATCTGGAGCCCTTTGGATGCAGCACTTTCCGGGGGGGGGGGTCCTCCTTGAATCTGTAATGACCCTTGAGAGTTCTCACTTCTGACACATCATGGGAGGCATTTGAGTAGAACAATCACATCATGTTTGTTACCATAATACAATAAATGCCAATATCAGCATTAAACACAGTAAATAAGATAAAAAAAGTTTTGTTAAATTCTATTCTGGAGACTTTGAGCTTTTGAGTTACCTGTATGTCTATATGCCAGAATTTAGAATTAATCAGCAATGTGTATACAACATACAGATCATAAATGTAGCCCCTGAACCCTTTGGGGATAAAAGGTCACTGGGGAATCAGGGAAGTAGGGAGACAGGAGGTGAATGAAATAGGGTTATCAGATTTAGGAAGATCACCTATACCCTAGAACCTCATATATGCCAGCGGGTACTACAGGATAAAAGGGCATATGTACAACAGTACCAACTGTATGCTGTGAGACCGTTGGAGGCTTTGCACAGCTTCTTATAATAGTACAGAAGAAGAAATAGGGCAGCCTAAGAATCTTTTACTTCTGGGTATTGCTTCTGACAAGAAGATAGGAGAGGGTGTGGGGACAAGAGGTGAATAGAGGGATCTAGGAGTAGATGGCAAAATAGAAGCTAGATTCCCCCCCCCTTTTTTTTTTAATCTTGCCTGGTGTCTCAGTGCTGCTCCAGGAGCACACCTCCTGTGGAGGGATGCAGGAGATGGCTCCAGCTCCTCTAGGGCCTGGGTCCTCAGAATGCAGCTTCAGGGTGGGGTTGGGGCTGGGCGGAGGCCCTCAACCCTCTGTGGTGCGGCTGGTGCCCAGGGTCCGTACCTGACTCTTCACTGCATAGCTCTGGGATACAGTGGGCCAGTGGGCAGCCTTCGGTCCACCAGAAATGGACGGCGCCCTGCAACCAGGTGCACGGTGCTCCCTTCAGTCGCTGGAAACAGACGGCGCCCTGCAGCCGGGTGCGCACTGCTCCCTTCCTCTTGCCCATTCTTATTAAAGCAGTGCAGCACTAAACACTTCTGAGAGCTTCTGAGTCAGACCAAATTTGTCCTTAAACTGAGTTGTCATGGAACAGGAGGAAGAAGAGTTTGCTGCTAGGCTACTGTGCAGTGTGATGTCCCCAGAGCCAGTGGCACAGCCTCCTCAGAGAGCCTCAGAGCACTAAGCCAGAAGGAGTTTATCTGTTCAGGGAGGCTGACACCTCCTGCTTCCCCAAATCCCGGAAGACCCTGTCTGCCACGTGGTAAGCCAGGCCGAACAGATCCCACACAGTCCAGGATACAGCTGTACCCAGCTGAGGGTCCTTATGACAAGGGCCTTGGAAACCAGCCTCTTCCCCAGTGTGAAAAGAGACAATGAGAGAAATTTTGAGACCAGGTGTGGTCCAGACAGTCAGCAAGGGGTAAACTGGCCTCTGAATGTAGCCTCCTGTGTGCTGGACTCTTTCCTTCAGTCTATGACCATCTGAGTAAAGGGAAGCAGGAGAATAGGGAACCAGGCCACACACAAACCCATTTCCATGCCAAATCTGTGTGGGAGCCTTCCATGTAAAATCAGGCTGTGTCACGGTCTCTCCCTACACCCTAGAGAAAAACAAGCCCCAGAGTAAGTGAGGTGCAGTGGTGGCAGCTCTCCTGAGTGACAAACGACCACAGCTGGGAGCTTCGGTGGCACCAGCATGAGGTCTCAGTTCTACGTCATCAGTTCTCTGCTTGGGACCTCACAGGATTGAAATCGAGATCACAGCTACTGAGTTCTTATGAGATTGGTGATCAGATCAGTTCAGGACTCGTTATTGTTAGAATTCAAATCCTTCTGTTGGTAGGAGTGAAGTTCCCTTACGTCAGCATTCTTGTGACTCACAATTCTCCACCTGCACCTCCCTCTGCATTTGCATGTGCATCCTTCCTGCCTTCCACCCTCACTCCATCTTTAGAACCACTTTCTGTCTGTATGGGCTACAGGATGCTGCTGTGTCTTCAGCTCAGATGTGCCCTTATATCCAAAGCAAACATAAAGGTTCTATCTCTCCTTTATGCTGAGCTGGAGTGGCAGGTGTGTTCACCAAGTCCCCAGAGAGTCTGGCTACCTTGGGAATCTGCACACCTCCTGAACATGGTTAGGACCATGGCCCGCCCCCCTTGAAATGCCCAGTGTGAACACAGGTCAACACTGGCTCTTGTATGGACCATCACAGCCCCATGTGGAACCAAATGCTTCTTGTGACCTGTGATCACATTAAATGTTAGTATAATCATTTGTTAAGACAATCACTGCAATTCATTGAAGGCACTAACACAGAAAGCAGGAAAGATAGATCATACCAACTCTAAAAATCACAGAACAAAGTGGGAGAAGGAGCCCACTCACCTGTTGCTATGTCATGCTTCATTCTGGTTATTCCCAAGGGGATTCGGGCCTCTGAAAGTAACCAACATAGCCACCCCCATACTTGGTACATCTTTGAGTCTGAGTATAGAGCTGCTTGCTTTTCTAGGCTTAAAAAGTTCAGATTCCAGTTCTGTCTGCTGAGTCCTATAATGTTTACCATATATTACCTCCTGCCACACAGTGAGTATTACAAGTAATGAAAGCTTTGATTTTGTGTAACCTGCCACCTCTAGTTCACACAAAAAACAAAAGTTTCAACAATTCATTGGAAAATGTCTTTCTCTTACAAGTGATCTGAAAATAAATGTTTTGTTTTTTAAAAAGCCAAATGCTTTTGAATGTATATTGATTAGAAAGATCTAGTAATCTGTTTTTGAAGGAAGTTTAGACTGATTAAATATTTTCAATAAGTTTAGCA
This sequence comes from Thryonomys swinderianus, assembly GCA_004025085.1. Lineage (NCBI taxonomy): Eukaryota > Metazoa > Chordata > Mammalia > Rodentia > Thryonomyidae > Thryonomys > Thryonomys swinderianus. The sequence goes on along the minus strand of PVIC010000623.1, from coordinate 105,314 downwards.
TTTAATATTTTAAAACACAAAGTGTTGCTTTTTTTAACAAATCCATTTTTCTTCAGGATAGAAAATTGGTCAAGTTCAAGAGAAGGTAGGCAGAGCGGGGAGAGGGAAAGGGAATGTGAAAAGAAATTAAGATGTGTTATGTACATGTAAGAACTCCGCACAAGGAATGTAAACATTATGCACTGCAAACGTGTAGTAATAAACACATGCATACATACATTCAGAGATAAGGAATAAATATAAAATAAAGAGTATATCTTTAACATCAACATTATTACAACTCTGTGCAGGTTGTCCTGTCCTCAGAACTCCAAAATCCATGGGAATTTACCTGGTCTTTTTCAGACACATCCTTGTCCTCCCTCCCTAGAGCCACCAATACCTGGGAAATGTCAGTGGAAAGAACTTGGAGCAGGGTCAGCAGATGCGAGGCTCATAGGCTCACTGTCCAGTAAAGCAGCCCGGCAGGAGGAGACCAGGGAACCCCAGATAATCACTCCACTGTACCCCCAGAAGTCTCACATAACTTCTGTGAGGCTGCTTGGCTCTTCCTGGACCCCAGTGATAGCACTGGAGCTGTGGTTGGACACCTTCTGTCTTCTATACACTCACTGGCAGCCATTTTTGCAAATCCTCAAGGGAATGAACTCTGTGTTACTGGTATTAGAACCTTCATCAAAGGTCCACAATCATTGGTGTTTAATGAATAAATGTGGAAAGGTACAAAATTATAAGTAATAACATAAAAATCTGTATGCCATATGATCAGCTGTGTGTCTCAGGGGATGAAATACAAGTCCTACCTCCAAGGATCTTAAATTCTAAGGCAGATTTGAGAAATCAGTGCCTCTGTAGGAGGATCCCATGCCACAGACAGTGGCGACTGTGAGGGCAGAGGAACTGGAGAAATCGACAGAAGCGTCTCTTCTGATGCTTTTTCTCAGGTGCCAGATACGGGGGAGCTGAATGCCAGCACCCCGCAGCAGTCCACCTCCTGCTTCAGGCGTGTGACAAAGGAACTTTGCAACAGTATTTTAGGGGGCGGGCTTTAAAAAGATACTCCCAGATCATCTGGATAGATCCAATTTAATTGCAAAATCCACTAAAAGGAGAGTAGTGTCTCGGGCCAGTGTCCCAATGGACAGAGAGCTGGAGGGGCCCTCTGAGGTTCCAACAGGAAGGCAAGATCTGTGGCCACGCGGGCTCTGAGTCAGAGGACTCACGTGCAAGGAATTGACAAAAAGCTATGATCAAAAGCAGTGAGATGGTACCGTGACCCCGACAGGAGGGCTGGAGATGCCAACAAAGCTGAAGACATGGGAAGCATTTCTCTGCAGCCTTCAAACAAGGCACACTTTCTCACCACCAGCTCAGGCCCACAGAGGCCTCAGGTGGCTGATGCAGGCCTGTGGCCCTCCCAGAACTGAGCTCGTACTGGGTGCTATCTCAATCTTGGATTTTCTGAGAAGGGGTCACTACAGTAGAGGAAAGGAAATAGGACATGGCAGCCTGTGGAGGGTAGACTCGATGACTCCTAAGGGAAAATGGGAGAGGGAAGCAGCCAGCTAGAATTGAGAAGTCTTGCCACCCTTCCGCAGGGACCCTAGAGAATATGAAGAAGAGACACTTCCCTCTGCTCTAAGGGCCTCAGCAGAGGACGGCCCTGGAGTTCTTCCAGTGCCCCTTAAAGAGAAGGATGCCTCTGAGGCCGGGGACACTCGCTCAGGTGCTGTGTCCTTCCAGCACCATGAGGCAGGTGTGCAGCCACCGCAGCCACACGTGCGCAGCCAGCTGCAGGTGGCCGGAGACATGTTCCACGGTTGTCCAGTGGGGCATCGCCCTGCTCCCCCGACTTGGGCACAGGCACGGTCCCTGGTGCGGCTCAACAATGTAAAACAGCATCGCTTTGCAACACCATAGAGCAGACCGCACCCCGAGTTCCTCTGCACCCACGGTCCGTGTTCCCAGCCAGGGAAGATTGGATTCCCACCGGGAACTTCTCCTTCAGAGGAGCTGAAGACAGAGCGCCCTGAGACAAAGAGACTGGATGCCCCCTCTGTGCGTAGGTGGTGGGGTATACAGGGCCGACCATCCAGTGGCTGCCATGGGAGACTCTAAGGACGCCCCCACATTTGCAGGAAGGACGATCTGAACTGGCCAGAGATCTTCTCGCCCCTGTTCCCCCTCCAGTGCTCACACACACACACACCCCTGAACACAGCGTGCGCGCTCACAGTCCCTCACACACACCGCACAGTACATACCCCACTCGCAAACCAGACCATACAGCCTGCATCCCTTAACCCCCACAATACGCCTCTCGCTTTGCCCTGTCTTCGCGTCTGGCAGCCGCACTCTAGGGCTCCAGCCCCAAACGCGGGGAATCTGTAGGCCCCGGAAGGGCTCCACCTTTCCTAACCAGTCCCCAGGCACCCAGCACGGAAAGCGAAACACAGAGGCTCCTGTGCACTTACTTTCAAGCTCGGAGTGCTCAACCATAGTCCCTCTTGCCGCCCTCCGGCGTTGGCAGAGCGGTCACCATGGGAACCGTAAACATTCGGAGCCCCGCAGCGCCCCTGCTGCCTGAAGCCGGAAGCCTACCCTCCCCACCACGCCTTTGAGTTGCCTCAGAGAGCGCTCTATTACTTTTCGACACACATTTTCTAACTTGAAAAGTATCGAAATTAAAAAAAAAAAATTGAAAAGAAAATATCCTGGCTTTCCAGTTTCTTCCCAAAACCTGGGGAGCAAAAAGTAACTGATCTCATTCGCTCATAAGGATGTGAAGATTCTATGGTGCAGAATCCTCCCAGCTGTACTGGAGTTTAGCTCAGAGTGGGAATCATTCCCTAAATTATCAAGTAACATTAGTTTATGTATTTCCTAAGGAATAAAAGCCACGAGGCACAGTTACATAATGTTCCCAAGGTCACTGGGCTCACAGTGAAGGAACTCAATGCCCCTGTTGCACCACAGTTTCTGCTCTGTCCTGGGTAGACCGTGTCGAGTAGAAGGAGAAAACACAAACCTCCGTCTGAAAAACTGGTTCTATTTGAGTTTTTCCAGCTGGAAAGAACTGGGGTGCAGTAAGAAGCCCACTGAGTGCTCTTGGGAGTAACTGAGAAAAGCGTTCTCTTCCGCTCCCGCTAGAGGGAGCCGCGCTTCCTCTTGCCGGGCTGGGAATGAAGCCCGCAGCCCCCCTGGCCGGGTGGCAGCTGCTCAGCGGTGTCTCGCGTTTGTGTCTTCCCCGGGCAGGTCGGATACTCCAAGTGGGAGCGCTCTGGGATCTACCCGGTTCCTAGGCCGCGTGGCGACACCCTGGACTGAAATACTCGCGTATAACTTGGAAAGGTCCCTGGCGTCTCCTGCGACTTCTCTCCAGCGCCCACGTGGGGAGGCGGGCTGCCTGACGCAGAGCTGACTTGGGGATCCCCACGTGCACAGACGGAGCTCCGTGTTGGCGGGAGGGGGAGGCCCCTCCCCATGCCTCCGCCTTCAGGTGGGGGCTCAAAACACAAAAAAACCCCGGATAGCACACGTGTAATCCCAAGCACGCGGGGAGGCTGAGGCCAAAGGAATCCAAGCTCAGACCTAGCCTAGGCAATTGAAGGAGATTCTGTCTCAAAATAAAAGATAATTTCAAAGGGGTGGGGACGCAGCAGCGGAGGTCGTGGCTTTCCTGCCCAGCGTGCCCCTTCCTCATCAGCCGCGCGGGCAGACCGGAGTTTGTCTCCGCAGAGCGCAGGAAGGCCTAAGGTCGGGCAGGGAAACCGCAGAGCAGGAGCTGTTGGCTCCCTCCCTGGTCCGCTAGCGCTGCCCTCGCCTGCGCCCTCGCACAAAAACTGGATTTTGCTCAATTTATGCGGAGCTGCAGAGTGTTGGTTTAGATCAGGGAGAAAATCATTAGTATCCAGACGCTGAGCTGCTCCCAGGCTCTCCCTTGCTTCGGGCCACACGACGCCAGAGCCAGTGAATGATTCCACGCCTCCCCTCTAAAGATCAGTGTTCTGTCAGCGCCAGGCCTGAGACCCTGCCGCGGCTCCGCTGTTGCTTCGTATTTCACCAGAGCTTGAGGCAGAGCAGCGTGCGAAGGCCACGCTGTCGCACCCACGAATGACCCACCACGGCTGCGCCGGGTCCTCCCTGAGCCCGACCTCCCCTGGCGTCACCCCAGCTGCGATGCTCCAGTGGTGCCCGCCCGGGGTGCTCCTCTAGGAGGTTCGGACACGACGACAACGGCCATCTACACTCTGGAAGGGAAAGCTGGTCCTCAGCAGGAGCTTCAGAGCTCCAGAGGCGAGGGGCGTGCGCTCCTGCGCTTCAGTGCTTTTGAGGGGATATTTGTTTTGAGGCTGGAACCAGACACCCCAAATTCTGCCTGCCTCCCTGTCGTCTCCAGGACTGAAAGGGACGGGAGAGTTACTGCAGCAGGAAGGGCACTCGCAGGACGACATGACGCCCACAGAGCAGGTGCGAAGCCCCTGGGACTCAGTCTGCGAGGTGACATGTCCCGGGAGGTCCGCCCCCCAAGAACCAGCTCGTTAATGTTCATAGAAACTTTATTTTGGAGTAAGGATCAGAAGGCCTGGACAATTCCTACGGGGGAAGATGTCACAGATGCCTCAAGCTTGTTAACCTCGTGGCTGCTACAGAGCTATTGCAAGGAGAGAAGTCAAACAATAAATGTCAGGTCTACCCTGGGAGAACTTTTGGGCAGGAAGCAGTGTCCGGCGGTGGCCTGCTTGGCATCCGGGCTGTTTGCTCACGCTGCAGTGCGGCACTGAGACAGCAGGTGCGACACTGCGTAGGGGCCGTGGGAGGGGCACAGCGACCTCCACGTCCCACCCGTGACGGCTGTGACTACGCAGTCGAAATCCAGTTCCTCAGAGTCTGAAACATGGCCTTTCTGGTCAAGGAAAAGTGAAGCAAGTGCTTCTCTTTCTTAAGATACAATGCTTGTAAATACATTGCATTGTATGGGTGGTCTGTGTTGGTAGTATCTTTTATGAAATGATTTATTAGCTGTGCTCCCAAAGGAAAGTCCACCCATGTTGTGGAAAGTGTCTTTTCCAGTTTTGATGGTGGGTAAGAGTGTGGGATGAGGAGGAAGATAGAAGAACATGACTTTTTGGTCTATTTCTTCAAGTTTAGTTTCCTCCAGTGAGAAGAGTATCGACTGTTTCATTCGGAAAACTTTAATAAATTGTCTTGCAAACATTAGACTGTCCTGCCTGTTGCTGAATATATTATTTTCCTTCCATTTTCAGTTATGATCATGAAAGTAATGAAGGCAGAAAGGAACTGGTTCCGGGAACCGATGGCAACAACTAAAGCTTCCAGTGCGTTGAAATCAAACCCAAACCTGCAGGACTCCATCCTGCCTTCTGCTCCAGCTTCCACTGTATCCCTCCTTTCACACACTAAGTGCATATATCTGCATGAAGTTGTTGCTTTGGGGATTCCTTCCACATTAGGAAATATGTATGGTGGAGGAATGTGCTTTCCTTAAAACTTGCTACAATCAAATTGATGAAAATCTGCATACATGCAATTAAGAAAATGATTCAAATGGGCTGGAGGGTTAGCTCAGTGGTTCCAGCGCCTGCCTTGCAGGCGCAAGGTCCTGAGTTCAATCCCAGGTAACCACATACAGTGCTGGGCGTGGAAACTCATACCCACCAGGAATCATGTATCACATACCACAGTGCCGGGCATGGTGGCTCAGGGTTGTAATCCCAGCATTTGGGAGGCAGAGACAGGAGGATTGCTGAGTTCGAGGCTTGCCTGGGCTACATAGTGAGCTCAGAGCCAGCCTGAACTACAAAGCGAAACCCTGTCTCAAAAAAAGAAAGAAAGAAAGAAAGAAAGGAAGGAAGAAAGAAAGAAAGAAAAAGAAAGAAAGAAAGAAAGAAAGAAAGAAAGAAAGAAAGAGAGAGAGAGAGAAAGAGAGAAAGAGAGAGAAAAGAAAGAAAGAGAAAGAAAGAAAGAAAGAAAAAGAAAGAAAGAAAGAAAGAAAGAAAGAAAGAAAGAAAGAAAGAAAGAAAGAAAGAAAGAAAGAAAGAAAGAAAGAAAGAAAGAAAGAAAAGAAAAGGATTCAAATTCAGTCAGCTTTGCCCATCAATAACTTGCATTGCCAAATAACGGCATGGATGTATTAGCCCATGGAATTTATTTTAATGGTAACAAAAATTCTCTCAATGACATAGACAGTGAGACGTGTTTGGAAGGCACTCTAATAGTGCGTCTAGTATTGAGCAAGAGGTCCATTTCAATGGTTGTCTACACTGCCTAGAAATTCACAAGGTTGTGAATACTCACATACCAGTGTAGTGCCTTTAGTCCAGGAAACTTTTACTCCCAAACTCAGCTCTAATTATGTTTAAGGTGTAGAAGGATTTAGGGATACAACTGAACTTTCATTCTTAAATATCATGTACCCACCCTCCTAGAAGCAAGCACAGATAACCAAAATAAAATACCATTACCTTAAGCCAGGTTTTAAAGACAGAAAACACAAATACACCTGTAGAATACTTGTCATTGAGTGAGACTAAGTGAGGTTTTGGCCTGAGAATGTCCCTTATTATACTTACATGTAATCATAAATATCCTGTTGCCCTCCTGACCTTTGTGGGGAGGGGAGGGAAAAGCCTCCCCAGCTGGGGAGGACAGTGGGGGAGTTCAGACCAGGACTTGGTGTCTTTAGTTTTGTCACTGTTTCTCCAAATAGTCTTTGGAAACTTTAAAATCATACAATGAAGCTAGTACATCACCTTACACAATTTAACATTTTAAATAGTCTCCTCTTTGCTGCTAGGAAGTGGTGGAAATAAAAAAAAAGTAATTCAGTGCTGGCTTGTAGTCTTGCAGGTAAATGAGGTCTAGAGTTTTTTCAAATGAAATTTCATGAGATGTTTCTTATCTTCCCCACAAATGAGAGTAAATGATAAACATGGAAGATATTTTAAAAACTCTGTATTCAATTATTCACACCAAAGATATCCATTAAAATTATGAACATTTCTAAATATATTTCATGTATCATACATATATATATACTTTATATGTATAATTACATATCGACAAAAGATTTCTTGCTGCTCTAAGCATGTTAGTAAAACAGATTTTGTAATATAACACTCATATATGCATATGTACTGGCTGTTTGAATTATGAATTTATTTACATCTTGCCTAAGTTTTAATAAATGGTTACTGTTCTATTATACAAACATAACAATAAAGGATTTTTAAATACAAAGACTGCAAATGAATACATGAAAAATTACACACATGTACAATATTTATAATTTATAAATGCAAAGTTAAGACCTCTTTAAGTTATTGCACTTGCGCATTTTACAAAGATTTTTATGTTATACATATAAAATCATTTTTAATTTACTAATGCATCAACTATAATAAAGTTGGATATTGTGAACTTGAAGTTCTTTCCCCTTCCAAAAGAGAGCCTATTAAGGCTTTGGATACAGACCCATTGACTGCAAATCAGTTTACTATGAGTGCTGTGTTTTTGGTAGCACAAAACCTGTATTACATTCCAGCAGGTTTTGGTCAGCAAGGAGATTATTCCAAGTAAACCCTAGATGACTTGGCTAGATATAAATAGAGAAGCTCTTTTGCTTCCTATATTCATGTAGAGAAAGTCACCTCTTCTTCGAAAGAATCAAGATGCTGTATTTGTACAAATTTGGTAACTGTTTCACAGTGTTTTGGGCAAGCATATAATTTCAAATGGACAGGGGCATTGTCTAGAAATGCCTTCTATGTATAAGTCTATCATACTTGCAACTTGCACACTGAATGAACATGTAGCATATACACCATAACAACAGATCATATAGAAAAGAATAGTCCCACATGACATTTATATTGGCTACACAAGATATACCACAGGCCTAGGTACTAGGGTCACTAAAAAAAAAAAAAGGTTGCAATGCCCGTGGCATGGTGACGTTTTAGGTAGGCTAGAGCATTAAATAATACACGTGAAAACTTAACTTTCCTTAGGAATAAGAACTTTCTACATAAATGTCGGCAAATATACAGTACCTCAAAAGTATTAGCTGAGCATTGAAATGATAAACCACCTTCCCTATGTGGGAAACTCTGGACCCAGCTGCAAGTTGCCACTTCGGTCCTTCGGTGATGTTGTTCTTTGCCCCGAGAGAGCCAAGCCCAGATCGCATGCCTCAGTTACAGTCCTTGCTAGGTTTACAGTAAAAGGGAGGCAGACTACACATCTCATAAGACACTGCATTCCACTGTGGGTTGAGAGGAAAGCAATGAAGTGACTATCATGATGTTTCTTTGCATTTTAAATATATTTTTCTTGGGAAACACTGAGGTTTTTCTTTTTTTTTGCATCATCTTCTTGATTTGGCACAAGTATGTTGTTGAACATTTTTCTTTCATTTTTGCTATGTTTGTCATTCCATAAAATACACCTAATGCTTCAGACAACCATATTATCCAGTTTTGTAAACAGTAACAACAAAAAAGTACATAATGCACTAGATGTCACTAATTTAAACTCAAGATAAGTGCCTAAAGAAGTCAGCAAGATGTATTATCAGGATACTTACGCACAAGTTAAACTATAACAGCCATGCACTGGCAAGCATGGGGACAGAGTAACTGGGTGCATCCTTAGCAAAATGAAATCTTACAGTGAATTTTAAGCCAGACTGACACTTATAATAGAAGGTAGTCATTAAAATGACTAAATGAATATAGTCTCTATGGAGTTACAGCTAAATCAAACCAGTAGAATTCAAAAATCAAACACATGTGAAATATATAGAGAAGTGATTTTCACAATCTAAATCATGCTTATGTACCTGACACCCGACAAAATCACATCATCATCATCAGTGTCACAGTTCTTGGAACTTCTTGCAATAAAAGAATCTGAGCAACTCGTTCGCTATAGTCACTGGGCTATGTGCCAATAAAGTCAATGAGGTCACCAAAGGAGAAGAATCTAATGAGGAGGGAAAGGTTCTATTCATTCAGCTTGGTAAAGTTAACCAGGGATGTGTCTCTGTAAATGTTTTTAATTATGTTTAAGAAAGAAAAGCAAAATAATGACTATATGAGCGAAGAAGTAAAATTTCAGTATTTAAAATAAAGGCACAGGCCAAGCCATGGTGGATAATTTAGTCCTATTAAAGCTCAAACCTTAATATTGAGTTAAAAGACCAGAAATACAATACCACAAATAAAAGCTATTTAGAAACCTGGGTATCTACAGATTTACACATCTCCCATGTATCTTGTACAAACATGTCTAATGTATATGAATATACCAATAATGCAACATTCACTGAGATTGTACAAATTAAAATTTTTTAAACATGCTAGAGAGGGGAAACCTACACAACACAAATCTAATTTCAAATTGTTCTGTTTTTGCTTCTGTAGAAACAAGTACCAGGAATCACTGCAGTAATCCCTGTGTGTACGTCCATCTGCACAAGGGAAGCCAGAAGTGGGCACAGTGACATCCAGGGTTCCTACTGGTTTCTTTCCAACACTGGTTTCTCACATGTTTCTTGGACATAACTAAAGCTCAGTAATGGTAAAAGGGCTACATTTGAGAGCTAGTTTTTGCACCTACTATATTCCCTTATGAGCTTCCCTAGTTAACCAATTCACAGAGTCAACTACCCACTAATAGGGTGTCTGCATTTTTTAAAGATATTTCATATCACAGTTGGGATGTTATTTCTATTTCCAAGAACAGTTTTAGTTAAAAAATTATATTGACAAAGTCTGAAAAGATGATGGAGTAATTGCATGTGACCATAAAACTTGTCTATAATAAGTCAGTATAAATTTCTGCAAACGGAACACTGTAGATGTACTCATAACTGATTACCAAACTTATACTGGACAGTAGAAACCTGGACAACTATAAATTACCATCTTAATGAGAAATTCATGAAAGACTCTGGTAACAAAAAAAATCACCAGCTTGGTTTCTAGTATCATATTATAATTTATGAGAAGATCTGGGGTAAGATGAGAATCAGAATTTGAAAGTTAGCCTGCAGAATGTATTTCGCTAACATACAAATATACTCCTGACTTAATGTTTTCCAAAGCAAGTTATTAACTAAGTATCATCAGATCACAAGCTTTTCTATGTCAGGAGACCTCTGCTTCCTACAATATATATATAAGGTCTATATATATTATAAATGCTGTTAATGGTTTGTAGCAGCATAGAGGCCATTGTTAAAACTATGTTTCAAGTGTGGCAGTATCTCACAGGAAGTTAACCACCCAACAAATCTCTGCACATTCCCATTGGAATCTGTTCTAAGTATAAGTCACATTTCACAATCTATTTGGGTACATCAAATGAAGGGAAGTTTGTGTAGTATTCTTACTACTGCAAAGAACTACTGCAAAGAAGCCCCGTGATTTCCACCCCGTGATTCCATTCCATATGAAGAGGCATGATTTGTGCATTCCTTTAACATCCTTACAATAAAACAATGCTAAATGATAACCTCTTCTGAAATTCAGCTTCCCAATTAAATCAGATGACTAAATTAACCTGTGTGATAAAGTTGTATGTGGTGGGATCCAGTTTCATAAATTTGTATGGGGAAAATATGCAATTTACTAGCATCTGTCTTAGGAATGCACTAATGTGGAATGACAACCTCAGTCACTTATTATCAATCCCTAGACAATTCCAAACACAAAAACCACTGCTTACAAAAGAACAGGTGATACTTTTTTATAGATTTGCTTCCTTCTCCCTATTCTGTTTCATATGTTTATGTGTATGTATCACATACAGATACATACAAGTGTATGTCTCCATATGTGAGTGTTTTGAATATACATGATTGTGTCTACAAACATTACATATATATGTGTGTGAATAGGCCTTCCCTCATCATTATTTTGCATGTTCTGTCTCATATAGTTACAATGGATTTCCATGTAGGGAAGAAGGCAGACTCAGAAGCCCATATGAAAATCAAACACAGAATGTTAATCTAAAATCTGAACGCTGTTCATGTATAGTCACCTCTGCTACAACATAAACATGCTATAGCAACCCGACCTAATCTGCCAAAACCCAAATTCATGTGGACAGCAATGGGGACACTCTTGAGTTTCCAGAAACATTTTTTTAAATTATTTTTTAAATTAATATTGCTGCGCACGAGAAGAGGACTGAGTTAACTGCTGTGGATCAGCCTGTCACTCTACTCTCTTCAGCTGACCATGTAAGTGTGGATTTGGGTCTCACTGGATAATGGTGACAACAACCCTGACACGTGCAGCACTGACAGGTACCATAGTGACTGGTCACCCGTGGAAGAGAACCAGAGGGTTCTGTTGTGGTTTTTGCTAAACATCGTACTAATACTTCACAGTAATATCAACTTGCCAGAAGCCAGCCACAAGAAACTACCCAGACCACAGGTTCCTCTGCAGATGTTTGACCTGTGAGAAGAGCAGAGAGAGAGAGAGAGAGAGAGAGAGAGAGAGAGAGAGACGTGTTGGCGGAATGGTGCCTCCTCCTGAAAGCCACAGAGTGTGCCCACCAGGCATGGTGGAGCAGTGACAAGAGGGACCAGAGGGACCAGTGGAGCTGCCCAGAGTAAATTAAAGATGACTAACACTTGAGTGTTGTACAACTGTGAAAGAAACGTATGGTGACTTAGTGAAATACCTTTTAGAATAGACCCTTTATTTTGAACATGCGTCAGAAACATTGCCATGACGCAAAGTAAAAATAGAATCATTTTTAAAAGTTCACATTTTATAGCTACAAGACTTGTTTAAAAAACAGGTAGTATGCCTTGCTTTGATTTTGTTCTTTATGCAAAGGGTTCAGTCAATCTGCCACAATGACTGTGAAGAAAAAAGTGGGAAAATTCCTTGACATCTTCTGAACCAAGAGTGGAAGTGCTGAGATGTCTGGGGATGTGTACCCAGGTCTCTTCATGGGACAGAAGTCCATGTCCTTTAGTGTGCAAGGGACTTGCCTGGACCCTCTGCTATAATACACATAAGAGAATGCACTCTGGCCCATCTGAAATCATGAAATGTGGAACAAGATTTTGACGTTTTCCTGTCTCTTCTTAGTCCGTCCCCTTCGTGACACTGTTCTGAGGCTGTGGGCCACAATTCAAGTTCACCACACAGAGATCACACTAACATTCACAACAGTAATTTGTAAAAGAATCCTACTAATAACCCAACAATAACAAAGCAACATTGGTGTTAAAGCCAAAGTACAAAACCAGAATAGTACCATTTACACCCTTGTGGAAAGACACAAGGGAAAGTACCCTTCAGAGTGGTCTCTTTCCCTTCCCAGTAAGGCCTCCACAAGGATAGCGTGTGACCCAGGGGGCTCGGAGTCCTCTGACGTCCCAGGGGGCGGTCCTGGCTGCTCACTGTCTGTGGCACATCTCAGAGCTTGGCCGGAAGCTGGCTGCTTCACAGAGATAGCGATGTTCCCTTCTCCAAGGGTTTGCACTCCAGTCACCAGGTGTAGGTTTTCCCAGTCAAAAATAAAAGGAGAAAGCGCCAAAGAAGCAGGATGAGAACCACTGGGTGGGACGCCTGGTGTGCCTATCAATCCTTCACAGGCTGCTTCTCAGAAGTCCCTTCCGCTGCTGCGGCCGCTGGGGCTGCTGGGGCTGGGACTGAGGCCCACAATCCAGGCTCCTCCCCTCGAATCACCTTCTCCCACTGACTCAGGTTATCCCTGGGGACAAGAAAAACAGCCACACAGGAGGTTTAAAGAGAGTTTATAAGCCTTGTGTTAAAAGTTGAGTCAGTGGCCCTGCGGCACGACTGACCACACTGGTTTCTGGCGGCACCAATGTGATCTGCAATGTGTCCGTGGGAAAGCCAGCTCCAGTCTGCAAAGACAGAAGCCATGCTGGGCCCTGGAGTGAGCGGCCTTTCTGAACCAGTTACCAAAATGAGCTTGACAGGGGTGAGCCCCGGGGCCTCCTGCCAGGAAGCAAGAGATGGCAGAGTGGAGACCCTTCAGCAAACAAGGGAGCTCCGGAGCTTGCAGATCTTGTTGTGTGTGTCGGAGGGGGGGTACCACAGCTCCTGGGAACCCTGTACAACCCTCTCTCCTCGTGTCACACCTAACAGGTCATCCTGAATTACGCCTGGCCACAAACTTGAAGTTTTCTTATTGAGGGAAACCCCCATTTGAGGTCTGGTGTCCTCCTTCTGAGGTGCAGCCTCCTTCTGCTGCGGCCCTTTAATCTTTTTCTCTCCCTGTCCTGGGATGAAAACCCCGGGCATGCTAGTTCCAGGTGTGCCTCCGGGATCGCCTCTTCCTTTCCGTGACTGACCCGGCAGAGGTCATATCAACCCTTGTAGCTCAATTTTCCTTTCTTTCAGGCAAAAGCAAAATCAGACAAAATGAATTATTTCTCTAAATTTATTTTAATAGCAAATATGCCAAAATACCTTTGGATGAAAGAAACTTCCAAAATGTAATCCAACGAGCATAACACTTCCAACTTGTGTACCATAAAATCAGTGTTATACTCAGGTCCTAGAGATTTTGTGATATGCTGTACTGGGAAAAGACATGTACTATATTTGACATGTTTCCTAGTACACCAATGACACAGACTGAATGCTTTCCGTGCTAGTAAAATGAATACGTGCCTTAAGTGATTATGTGAGTTAGCTAAGTATATTAAATCAGGAATGCACCAAAGTTGCAAAAACAGCTAAGTGCCACATTCACAAAGCTTTCTAGGAAAGCACCTTGTAACGCAGTCTGGTGCATAATGATCCACCAAGCATTCATTCTTGCTGATTTTTGAACAGTTAGCATAAAACAGGAGGCAAAGGGGTTGATACTGCTGCTTAGGAGATTGTTGAACTGTAAGTCTGGATTTAGATTGACATTCCAGTTTCCCTAGAACGTGTGCTCAGTCTTACAGTCCCATCCCAACAGGGACAGTCCCAGCTCACACTGCTCACTGTCCTTGGCGGCTCAGGCCTTATATAATAGGATAAGACTCGAACAAAGTAACCACTGACACCACTGACTTCCTCAGCATCAGAAGGGAAACAGAAAGCATCTCTTAAATGGGAGAAAAAGATCGCTTTTAAAAAGTGTTTTTGTTCATTTTGTTTGTCAGCCTTACCAAAAAACAGTGCATAAGATAAGCTCCAACAGCAGACAGTGGGAGCACACGATTTAAGTTTTGGCTTTGTTCAGAACTGTCTGGCTCAATGTCTAGGTGCTGTCCTCTGACGGTGTGTCCATGGGACTGCTGAGGGCAGATACAGCTGAGTAGTTATAAGTAGCCCCTGGGCCCCAATTCATGTGGCAAATGCTAACGCCTTCCCTTTCCTCAGAGGGAACTATTTTAAAAATAAAGGAAAAATCTTTCAGAAATTTCACTGTTCTTAATTGAGTTTTGTTCTCAGAAAGGTTGGGGGGAAAAGGAAGCATCTGAATCCTAGAATAGATAATAGATGGCTTCAACTTGTTTTTGGAAGGAAAATAATACTTAAAGAAAAGGAGATCTCCATTCAGCTTTCTTTATAAACTGCAATTTAATCCAAGCCCCCCCCCCCTTAATAAGCTCTGCTGAAGAGACATTGGTGCCCTTTTAAAATAAAACAGTATTGCATAGGGGCCTCTGCATGACTGAAAATACCTCCAGGTGTCTTCTTGGTGAATGGATGGCTGGGAGTCAGCACCATTCACACACACTTGCCCAGGGCACTGAATGAGGGCTACTATGGCTTTGGGACTAGAAACAGCCAGGAGGGCAGCTTGGATATCTCCAGAGCTGTACCGTGTGCCGTGGGCTTAGGACACAGCCTGGGCAAGGTCTGCACGAGCCAATGCGGCACCTAGAAGAGCCCATCTCCTTCCAGGAAAGGTGCTCTGATGGGGCCCAGGCCAAGGACAGGTGTCAGCAGCAGGGTCCCTGACTCAGCACGATCTCTGTGAAGAGCCTCCTGTCTCTCAGCTGAGCACTGGCTCTCTGTGGGCCCGGCCACTGGCTGCTCTCTCACTCGTCTTGCCTGTCAGATGTACTGCTCAGGCATCAGCTGTGTCTGAGACCCATTTCTGATGAATTCTGACAGAAGAGGATAAGGTGCCCCCGGAGAGGCTGGTGACCCAGGGCCCCCCGAGACCTCCATCACATTGATACCAAAGCAAACAGTCCAACTACCTGTGATATGTATCGTAAACTAGTTAAGACACAGTCACAAGATAGTGGAGCCAAGGCTGCTGTATAGAGCCTTTTAAAACCTACTAGAAGAGCCCGAATCATAGAATGTACCTGCAGGCTTTGAGGAGAGGCTCCGTGGGAGGCAGGATCTGGGTCAGTGTAGTATAGCAGGGGATGGCGACGGCATTGTAGAATCCAATCTGCCTCAGCGCAGAAGTCACAGACAGGAAATGAAGTGCTCATTAGTGACTCTTTGTGCACTTCTGAAGTCTAACTATAAAACTAAATACTTCAGTTGTGATGTTTGGGCTCAGTGAATGATATTGCTGACTACAGCTTAAAGCACAGAAAATATCTTAGAAATAAAATGTACAAATTTAATACATATTACAAAAATTATACTTGTTGAAACCTAAACACATGTGGGTTAAATAAGAGTCTATTCATAGATCAGTTAAGTTTACTTCAAGCCCTCTTGTTAATGCTAGTCCAGTGAAGACATTTCAAAGCCAAATGTGCTCTTATATTTGTGTGACACTCTTCCATCCTAATGTTACAAATTATCACTGTATTCCCTATTTGTGTGGTACTCCTAGCTTCAATATCTTGCATGCTGTCCAGCTACTTCCCTATTCCTTTTTATTTTCAACCTACAAGTGTTATTAATTTCATCATGCCTCTGTCAAGCAACTAGTCTGCTGGTATATTAGGCTACAGTTTTAAATTCCATCATGCCATACAAATATATTAAAGAGTACTTTTCAGGACTTATGAAGTACTTACAAATACATGATGCTACCTTAGAATAGTCAAGGGAAAGCAAGATGGGAAAGATTCTGAGACTGTTAGTCACAGAATCCAGATTGTCTACTTCTCAGTAACTGGCCCAAGAGCTACTCAAACTTAAGTAACTGGTCAATATACTGCCTCAGTATGGTATAACTTGAAACGTGTAAAAGAGAATTGGCCTCCAAACCACAGCTACCAATTTCTTTTAAAAAATTAACTTCAAGGATATAAAAGAATCAAATCTATGTGGTTACTCTTCGTTTTCTTCTGGTATAGTTATTTCCACAGTCATCTAATTGGACTAACACTTATGCATTTCAATTTTCAAATTTGTGGCTCATGCAGAGATTCCCTTATGCCAATTATTAGCAGATTTCATTAGTAGAAAATTCCAAAAAAATAGATTAATTATTGGAAAGTAGAAAATTTCATTGTGATGACAAAGAATAATTTCATAGTAATCAGTAATTTAAAAGTAAAATGGTAAAATATTAGCTAATCACAGCTAATTTTAAAACATTTTTTTTTGAAACAGGCCCTCACTATATAATTCAGTATGGCCTCAAAATCACTATGCAGCCCAGCCTGGCTTTGAATTTGTGATGATTCTCCTGCCTCAGCCTCTGAGTGCTGGGATTATACACATACCATCACAACTAGCTTTGACAGAGATATTTCATGTAAAACTTTTCCATACTGTAAAACTAAAACACTTTCATACAAATCACACTCTCCTAAAGAATTATCATTAAGTTAAAAATTCTAGAACAGTACACATATTCTGTCAGCATCCGTAAGAAATTTCCAGTTGCTCTACACATTCTTTTGGGGGTGACAGTTTAATTACTTGAAAAAATGTAAATATCTTTCTAATACCATATATTAAGGTAAGTTCCAAATGAATTAATGATCAAATGTAAGCAATGGAGTTTAAGAAGTAAGTAGTGAAGAAATACAAAAATGCATATACAGCCGGGCGTGGTGGCTCACGCCTGTAATCCCAGCACTCGGGAGGCAGAGACAGGAAGATTGCTGAGTTTGAGGCTTGCCTGGGCTACTTAGTGAGCTCATTGCCAGCCTGAACTACAAAGTGAGACCCTGTCTCAAAAAAAAAATGCATATACATTTTCAGGTTAGAAAAGGACTTTTGAAATATGATAGAAGAGTAGACACCAGATAGGAAACACTAATAACTGTGTCTTTATATATGAGAAACTTCCATAAACAGTTGTTAAAACAACCAAACTACAAATACATCCATGTGTCATGCACAACAGGCATGCCAGCTGCACTGGCAAACACAGAGTGATGGTGAGCTACCCTCAATAAGGACACTAGTGGGTTCTTGGCAAAAACACTCCCCTGGATTTTACGTCAGAAAAGAAAGCCTGTTCACTGTAGTGCCATCTATGGAAAGCGCTGTGAGTTGTGAAACCCAGTTAGGACTTCCTAACCTCGATCTTCTACTGTCAAATTCGAAGCCTCAAGCATTTCTCTGTAGCCTTCCAATCCATGACACAGCCATACACTGCAGCTTCCACTTTTACTCCAACCTTGGGAGCAACGTTAGAGTTAGCCCTGAGGCCTAGGTTAAAGCACAAACTTCTGAAGTCTACTTTCCCATCAGTACAAGTGGAATTCTTAAGAGTGCCTGAGCATGAGAAGTGGATGAAGACTTGACGGTAAAGGGCTGTTCTTCCGCCAGCTCTCAGCCTCTGCAGGATAAATCACTGAAGTTTCTTCGTTAATAACACCCCTGTACTAACCATCATTGTACTCAAAACTTACTACAACACGCCACATGCTTTCTCTTCACAGATGATAAAAACCACCTCAACTGTCTGACTTCCAACAATTGTACTCCAACAATCCATACCTGGCCTTGTGGGACTTCATCTTTCTTGTCTCTGTCCATCATAGGTATGGGCTGTATTCCCAATTTCTTCATTTCATCACCCTAAAATAAATGGGAGAGGAAGTTATTCTTTCTCAGTAGTTAGAAAATTTGGTAGTAATGACTTATTTCCTTTATTTATTAATTTTCTTCAAAACAATGTTTCTTGTTACTGTCCTAACGATTATGCCAAAACAATGTAAGACAATGTGTCAGTTCATGGCATTTTGTCCATGTACTGCACACTATTGAATTCTGTACAGAATGTCCAGAGATCAGCTCTCTCTTCCGGCCCTGCCATGCAGCAGTTAGTTGAAGTGGTAAATGAGGGTGACAAGGAATGAGGAAGCATGGGGTGAACTCGAGGCCTCTGTCGCCTTTTCAGGAGAGCGGAGCCAGAGAAGCTGTCAGAGAGGAGCTCTGACACTGCCGAAACCATTGGGGAGGATATAACATGCCTGACCATGGGCCATGAGATCATAATTATAAGCAGTATTTGGGAAAGATTTCCTAAATCAAAGGCTCTGTCCTATATAATGTGTAAATATTACTTCATTTATTCATCTGAAAGTACTAAGAAATCATGTATTATCCTATTTTCTAGATTTTAAAAATTATTTTGCTTTGTATTTAATAATTTATTAAAGCATGTTAAAATATTTTCCTGAATATTTTCTGACTTTTATCCTAACTTTCTACACTTCCTTCACATTGCTTTATTATTTTAGCAATTTGAATAATTCTTATTTCAGAAACTGTAAACATAGACTAAAACCTTCCTAGATTTGCTAGAATATGGTCTGAAAATAAATTTGTGAGTTTTAATTTTTTTGTCATTGGCCCCTAGGCTGAGGGGCACTTCATGTGATCACCGTCATAGTGTGGCCAGGGTTCTTCAACCTGTTCTCTGCCATGACTGAATGAAGCCTTCCAACTCTCTTGTCCTTAGTGACTTTTCAAGTGCAAAACTGAAGCAAGTTTTAAACAAATAATGCTTGACTGTGTGTTGAAAAAGATAAACGCAGCAAAGGAAAAATAACCCTGTGCTGTATAACAGGGCCACCAGGGAGTGCAGAAAGGGACAGCAGTGGTGGCCACATGGGGTCCAGTAATCATGTTCCTGGCTTCGGTCTTTGTCACAAGAGAGGCAGAGGATTTGAAGCAGCATTCATAGTGACTGTCTTCCCTGTGTGACAATGTGCTCACTAAATGCATAGATAGGTTAGAAAACTTTCTGAGGCTGTGTAACAATTGCCAAAGCAGGATTTTAATCTCAAATGTGCGGACCACACCCCTCCCTGTGTGACTGCAAGACTCTGAAAGATGTAGGTCAGGAACCCATGTGGGAACTGGAGTCATGGAAGCATGACATGGTGGCAATCTGGAAGGAGGCAACTGTAGAAGACAGGCTGGACCTTGCGCATATTTAGGTCAGTGGGAGGAACTATACTGCCATCTCCTCCCAGGGACTGTGGGGTCCTGGAAGACCATGTCTGCGATTGTGACAAAGGCTTAGTCTGCCTGTACGAAAGTATTTGTGGACTGAATCATCAAGAAGGAGTATAAAAAGAAAAAAATCTGTATTACATTTCTGTTGCATATTGAGTTATATTTTAGAATGCAAGTATAGTTAGTAGAGTACAAAATATCTCTACTTAGGTAAAATTAAATACAGAACAATGGCTAACTTCAAATCAGTCTTCCTATATGATATTTATAGAAGGTTCTCTAGTGTGAATATGCAAATAACGTTAATAGTGACAATGAAGTCAATTATTACAGTTCACACAAGTACCTCACACACAATGTCTTAATTGAGCCTGAAAGTAATGAGGTCCTGATACACACAATAAAATAAAGCAGACAAATCATGTAAAGGCTTGCACACACAAGGTACAAGGTATTCTACAGACATAGCAGCATAAGCATAATCAGCTCAAGGTCTGTGTCCTCACAGACAAGAAAAGTTCTTTGGCTTTTCTGTTATGGAAAGATTTAACATTGTAAATAATTTCTTTTGAACTTGCAAGTGAGTGATTTGTTGGTTTTTGTGTTTAACGTTCATTTTTTGGCACAGGTGAAACCTGAGCTTGAATCAGCTCCCACAAAACTCTTTGCCTTCCGAATATACTTATTTTTTCACACCAAAAACAATACCCAAAGGACTTATAACTTCTTCACAAAGTCATGTTTTAATATGTACAGATTTAGGTGTTTGTGATTATATTCTACTTTCTCACAAAGAATTCAGAGACCAACTGAGAAGTAGCATGTACATTACTGGAACTTCATTCAGTCGATAAAGATGTTAATGGAAGATGTTATGTTCACTTCAAGGGTATCAAACATTAATTTTCCATGCTTCCTACAGAGATCATAACTTGTAGATGAGATGACCACAGGCATATTTACACATTTTATTAGGTCTGTGTTACATAGTGATTGTTCTCTATGTTTCTACATTCAGGTAGAAATGGCCCATTCAGAGCAGACAGTTAATATTCACTGAATGAAGAGAAGATGAGCTATCAATTCAGGAAAACTGTTACACTAAGGCTCTGCTCCATGAATAAGTTCCTGAATTGAATCAGAGAATTCACACATATACCCACGTAGACACGACAGAAAGAATGTTCTTGCTTGGTGTCTACATAATTACTAAATCTTCAGTATATGCGATTGACCATATTTGCCAAAATACTGTAACTAGCAACATCAGCCACTTAGGGACTAAGTAAATTATCCATATATTTAATTTCTCCTCAGATATTTCATATTCCTTGATATTATCTATCCTAATATAAGAATCAAGGACATACCTCTGCCCAGAATTCTGCATATATATCATTTGCCGTCAACTTTGTAACTGGCCACAGCTTTGTCACAGAACAAAGGTCACAGGCTGTCATCATCAAGCCAATTACACGGTCTCTGGAACATAAGGTAACACTGGTCAGCGCTGCACCTGCGTGTTTGTCCTGAGGGCTGGAAGGATTTCTGATTGCAGGGGTGAGGCATGTGTAAGCATTATTTCATGAGAAAGACAGCAGTAAGCAGTGCATCCAAGTTACAGACAGAACAGTGAAATAGAATCAAAGAACAGTGCCACTTTTATGGTAGAGCATGTTTCTTTCATTTCCATCACTAGTTCCGTGGGGTGTATCAAATGGTATTGCGGCCTCAGTGTTATCACTGAAATATGACATCACTATCTTCCAAGTCTTCTGATGCACTTACATTAGTATGGACCTTATTTTCATTGTTACAGAATTTGGAAAATTTAGAATGGAAAAAAATCATTAAGAGAAAATCTGTCATAATGATCTCCCATCTATATACAGAAAATTTGATGTGTACAGAAGTGATATGACCTCTGTGAGGGAGTCGTGGATAGGGACCAGATCAGGAAAGCTGTGCTAGAGGATTTCTCTGTCTCTACTGGAAGTGAGTGTAAGGGGAACCAACCCCTCAACACTGCTTTCCAAGTGTTTCTCTTCAAACTCTAACCATTTGAACAAAATGAGCTTCCT
Organism: Thryonomys swinderianus; assembly: GCA_004025085.1. NCBI lineage: Eukaryota > Metazoa > Chordata > Mammalia > Rodentia > Thryonomyidae > Thryonomys > Thryonomys swinderianus. The sequence continues at coordinate 83,878 of PVIC010000623.1, read as the reverse complement.
TTTCAGCTGCTTGCCACTCACAACTGTGTTTTCCATATCTATTTCTTCAAAATATGATTCAGTTTTTCTCACAAAGTAAATAGTAAATGCTTTAAAGATTCAGACATATCTACTGGACCCAGGAGAGTAATGTGTATTTACCCTGATCTAAATGCTGACTATATTTAGTGGGAAAATGAAGCAGTACTTATTAGGAATTTTGGTACACTAACTTTGACTTTCATAAGACAAATTACATAATTTAAAAAGACAAAGTATCATCATAGATATGAAATTTATAAAGAGTGAAATGATGTTATAATTTCCAGTTCACATCTAAACTCTAGTGACCTCAAGGGATGCACTGCTAGGAACACACCTTGCCTCTGGTGGGTATGCGGATATTCTTGTGTGGGCAGAGTCCTGTCACAGTGCTTGAGGCTGTCCTAACCCAGACAGACAGTACAGCTGTCTACCTGCCAGCTTGCCAGAGAATTCTGACCCAGTTGAGCTGAGTACTGATAAGGTTCCTGAATAGTTGCCAGATTCTTTCTTCCTGGTGACCACATCTTTGATACCAATCAATTATAAATTAATCTATTTTCCATCAGCCCATTTCCGTTAGTCCAATGAGCTAATTTCTTTTACAGCTTCATTTTGTACAAAGAAACATTTTAAGATTGCATCATAGATCTTGCAAGTCAGATCAGATGACTTAAAAACACTGCTTAGACTTGACGTGTACCCTTCCTGTAACCCTGAGTAGATATAACATGAAGATCTAAATCCCTTAAAATGATCAGTGATGTATACTACTTTCTGAATGAAATGATTTATGACTTAAAGAATGTTTGGGAGTTAATTTTCTAAAGAAATAAGATTTTTTTTCTCAATAGGTACACTGAAAAGAATAGAATGTAAGAATAATTATTCTATTTGTAAATAATTATTTTGTATAATCAAACAATCTAATTCAATTTATATTAACACACATTGAATTTTTTTTTGCTAAAACATCTGGCTATAATCTCAAAAGAGCTTATTTCATTCATCTATAAAACAAAAGAAATATTCATAGAATTGAGCATTTTAAAATATTTGGAAATTACCTTCCCACTGGAAATTATCCCTGAGGTAGAATAGCTACTATGGGGATTGAAAAGATTATAAGTATTTAGCACGGTATTGTGATTTTTGCCATCAAAATTACCTGACCAAACAATGTAGCATTAGCTAGTTTATTGTTAACCAAGAAGGTGAATAGATTAGAAATCTAGCATGAAATGATTTTGTAAATATAATTACTCATTTTTAAATTTTTAATTGAAAATAATCATGGTTGTTCAGAATGCTAATTTAAGTTAATGTTTTATTTCTGTATATGAATGACACACAGACATAACTGGTATTAATACTTAATTCTTAAATGCATCTTAACAGCCACTTGTGACATTATGGAATATACATAAATATACTCTAGATATAATCTCGTACAACCCAGTCATTAAACATGATGAAGCTAGAATCCAATCAATGGGTATAAGACAGACAATTCATAGTTCAGCAGATTTAGAGGGTTTGGTACATTCCCCAAAGGGTTTAAACGCCTGGGTGTTCAAGTAGGTCTCTTGCTCTTCTTGAACATTCCGGCTGGGAAAGGCAAAGAATCAGTAGGTAAAAAAAATCATGCAGCAACAGTGCTGTGTAATAAATACAAAACAGAAAAAAGCAGAGTAGTCACAGCAAGACCTATGAGAAGGTGCTAGCACAGAGGATTATGAGGGCCAACTCTAGGAGCAGGGATAGCTTCCCTGGATGAGAAGAAGGCCATTCTGGCTGAGAACCAGGGGCAAGTGGAAGGGATCCGGAGCAAGGAAGGCAAAGAAATGGGCTGGAGATGAGCTTTTATTCCAAGCTTCAGTAAGACTGCTTTACTCAGAGAGCCACACAACTTGTTTTAGAGAAGATGGCTTAGGCCTATGGGGTGTAAGATGACTTGGACAGCTGAGGGGAGCCTAGGAAGATTCTGAGAATTCTGCAAAGCTCAGACAGGAGATGGTGGCAGCTTGATTACAGTGACACACGTGGAAACATTAGTGGGAGGACTGTGACATCAGAGACAGAGCATATTTAACATGTGTTTGAATCCATAGGTGGTAAAATGACAGGACATAGCTCTCTCCAAGGCTTCACCCCCCTTTTCCTTCACCCAGCCCACTGTTTTAGCCTGGGTGAATAAGAGAAAAGAAAGCTCTCTTGTAAGTGTGCAGGCCTTCCGACTTGACAAGAGTGGTGTCTCTCATTGTACACACTTCTGCCTTCTCTGTGCCCTTTGAACTCTGTTCTCACCACAGGGTGTCACCAAACTCGACAAAATGGAGGGGGTAAAAGCCCCTCAGCCCATGAGTTCAAATGAGTTATTGATAGGCCAGAAGGAAGCCTCCATTCTATCCACCTACACAGTTACTAGCCTCAAATAGAAAGTCCTATTGGGAGAAAAGTAGAAACAGTAGCAGGACAGAACAACCTAGCTGAGTGACTTTATAAAAGATTTCAGGTAGAGATGCAAAGACAAATCTAGACTGCATCCTCATGATCATGGCAACAAGCCCTCCTTAGTGGGAAAACCTGTAATTTACAAAGGCAGGATGAGAGCCACAGTGTCTTTACTGCTCTTGGGCCTATGCAGACCCTGAGGTGTGCCACGGACCATGAAGTGGGAACTCACACTTTACACCAAGAAAAAGAAAATGTGCAGCTTTGTGAGGTGTAGCTCAGTGATAGAGCATTTGCCTCGTGGCAAGAGACCCTGGGTTCAATCCCCAGCCCTGCAAAGAAAAAGACACACAGCCCAACTAAAACATCATGCATTCCCTTCATCTAACACAAAGGGTGGCAGTTAGCGACCTGCCAGAAGACAGATGTCACATCAGAAAGAGTCAGAGGACTAGAGATAGGGACTGTTCGAAAAGGTGTGAACAGGACTGGGCAGATCAGCAGTAGAGGGAATCTCCTGCTTCTGAGGAGGCCAGGTGGGGGCAGCTGTGAGAACCAGCAAGGCCCATACCTGTAGGATGCCATGCTACACATGGGCCGCGAGACACCATGGGCTGCCAGGACAAGGCCAGGGAAGGAGCATGTCATTCGTTCTCCCCCCTGCCACTTGGATCAGTGTGTCGCGTCAGGAGCTGAGTGTCAGAAAGCTGCTGTTCAGGTGCAAACTGACATGTGTGACTTGTCAAGTTCTACCCATTTATTCATAAAGAAACATAGTGTTTTTTTTTTTTGTTTTTTGAGACAGGGTCTCGCTTTGTAGTTCAGGCTGGCCCTGAGCTCACTATGGTGCCCAGGCAAGCCACCGCGAACTCAGCAATCCTCCTGTCTCTGCCTCCCGAGTGCTGGGATGACAGAAGAAACATAGTTTTTAAGCTCAAGTTTGAGACACAAAAGTCTGCGTTGCTCAGGAGAAAACTGCCACAGAAAAATAGGAGAAAAAAGAAAAAAAAAAAAAAGCAAGTCCTACTTGTCTTAGAAGGCTCATATTAAAAAGTTTCTTAAAGACCAGGTTTCACTGTTTTCTACTTGGATATTTTATGTCTTGATCAATATTTAATTAAAAATTCACTAATATTATATTGGCTGCTTGAAATTTCTTTTGAATAACCTATCACAATGAAAAGTGTATTCATATGCACCAAGGAGCAGGCTTGCACTGTGAGGGAGTCTTACAAATGCTAGAGTGGCTGAGAAAAGTGGGAACCCAGGGCGAAGCAAAAAGCAAGGCTCTGGGGGAATCACAGGGGATGTCTTCCTCCAAAGCTGCCACTGAGCCTCATTTCAATTCTTTCATTTATTTTGAAAGGTCATAAGTAGTATTTGCAGAGATTAGGTAAATCCTTTTCCCCCACAGCTATCAGGTCTAACATTTTTCAATCTTGTTCTTCAACTTCAGGAAATTTTAAATCACTGAATAGAGTAATTTAAATCTTGTCTAACTACACTAAGGATGAAACTGTTTCTCTGTAAACATTTTGTGAACAGCTACAGAGCTAAAATCACCGAAGAGATTTTCAACAATATTTCCAATGACATTCATGGTATCCCTTTAATGTAAGCATAAACCCAATATGGTGATGCCCCCTTAAAATACATTTTAAATTTCAGTTAACAACCCTGAATGGGAGAAAAAGAGTGAATGGGCGCCAGAGGGGTCTCCCATTATTACAGTCTGCCTGTGGGACAGACTGTGTGTGAGTCCCTGATTTGGAGTCACACACAGAGGAACCCAGGGATCCATGAGTCACTTCAACACAAAACATTTGCATTAGAATTAATTTTGGCCGCAGAGGCAGCACTTTGGAGTGAGCCTATCACAGTTCACAGACTGAGGCCGACCCTGCACTTACTGCAGCAGGTAAGGATTGTCAGCTGCTGTTGACAACCAGAAAGCACCAGGGCAGCTGCATCCTGGTCCAGGAAATCACATACAAGCATACGTGGTCTTCACAGTTCACAGCAGCAGCTCCATAAAAATACACAACTCTGTATGTTCCATTTTTGAATTGTTTAAGAATGACAAAGAATTGTTCAAGTGTTTAACATATAAACTTCCCTTGTTGTGTATTTAATCTAAATTAAAAAGAAATTGAAAGAAATGGAGCAGGGCCAGAGATTTAGTTCAGTGGTTCCACCACCTGCCTAGCAAACTCATAGTCCCTGGTTCCATCCCAGGAACCACATACAATACTGGGTGTGGTGACTCAAACCCACAAGCAATCAGTACTGCATACCACAATCCTGGGTGTGGTGGCTCATGCTTGTAATCTCAGCACTCGGGAGGCAGAGGCAGGAGAATTACCAAATTCGAGATTTGCCTGGGCTACATAGTGAGCTCAGGGCCAGCCTGAACTACAAAGCGAGACCCTGTCTCAAAAAAAGAAAGAAAATTTCAGTTCTAAAGTTATCATATTTTAGTATGTAAGAGAGTCTGCTCCAATATGAAATGGAAGTAAAATTATAAAACTATTTATATATTAATCATTTTAATCTTTGAAAGTATGCTTTAACTTGATGTCATCCGTATTCCACACTGGTGACCCTTTCTTATCGAAGTGGTCCTCAAGCAAGACTGTATCTAATCACACTTAGTCAGCAGGAGACTGTGATCACCAGGTGCAGAAAAAGCCAGTTAAAGTGACATTTTGCCTGACCTTCGCTTGGGTCCAAGCTGGTTTCTCATGACTTTCAGTTGTAGCCAGGGGAAATACAAGAAGGGTGATTTTGGTAATAAATCAAGTACACTGGTTTACAGATGATTTCTGTCTTTTCTGTTTGATCTTCTATACTTCTGTTCCTGACTCTTTATGTCACTAGTCAGTCCTCTTCCTACTGTGCTATGACACAGTAGAAGGGAAAACAAGCCCAAATGAAACAGAAGAAAACTCATCCTCTTGTCGGGGAGCCCAGGGTGGAGACAAGGCGATTGTCTCGCTCACGGCCTTATTGCACTCTGAGGGAAGCATCTTCATAGTCAAATTTCATCTTGCATATCTCATCCCTTAGTATTGTTACAGTGAGAATTAAATCTCAACATGAGTTCTGGAGGAGACATTCAAATGACAACATCTACTATCATTAAGCCTAGTTTTGATCACAACTTTAACACTAGCAAGTGACATAGACAATAATGACATAGTAGTAAATATGAGCAATAGGAGACAAGGACCATTGATGAGCAGAATTGCTGCAACACCATGTGGGATCCTCAAAGTCAAAACTGAACACCTGATAATTCTACTTCTAGCTATCTACCAAAAGAACTGAGCCGGGCATGGTGGCTCACACTTGTAATCCCAGCACTCGGGAGGCAGAGACAGGAGGATTGCTGAGTTCGTGGCGGCTTGCCTGGGCACCATAGTGAGCTCAGGGCCAGCCTGAACTACAAAGTGAGACCCTGTCTCCAAAAAGCAAAAAAAAAAAAAAAAAAGAACTGAAACCACCATCTTGAAAAGATCTGTGTACACAGATGTCCTCAGTGACAACCCAAGTATCCACCTGGTGGATGGATATGCAAAACATGGTGCATACATGCAAAGGAATATTATTCAGCCTGTGGAAGATAGATGCTACAATATGGTTAAATCTTGAGGACATGACACTAAGAAATAAGTCACACAAAAAACTGATTTCTCTTTTCTAAATGAATTAGTAGAATCAAAAGACAAAGCAGAATGTTGGTTTTCAGGGACTGCAGCAAGAGAGAGGAGGGAGTGTTTAATGAGCAGACAATATGATGTTTACAAATGCAAAAGTTTGGAGACAAGGGAGCAGTGCTGGTGACACAACATTAAAAATGTATTTAGTGGGCCGGAGGGTTAGCTCAGTGGTTCCGGCGCCTGCCTCGCAAGCTCAAGGTCCTGAGTTCGATCCCTGGTAACCACATACAATGCTGGGTGTGGTGACTCACGCCCACCAGCAATCAATACCACATAACACAAATGCCTGGCATGGTGTCTCACACCTGTAATCCCAGCACTCGGGAGGCAGAGACAGGAGGATTGCTGAGTTCGAGGCTTGCCTGGGCTACATAGTGAGCTCAGGGCCAGCCTGAACTACAAAGCGAGACCCTGTCTCAAAAAAAAAATGTATTTAGTATCACTGAATTGCATACTTAAGATTAAAAATTTTATACCATGTATATTTTACCATAATAAAAAATCAGAGGGAAAATAATAAAAATATGTATTTTATTTGCCTGCTAACTTATATATACTATAAATATATGTTTCCATACCTTAATCAATAACAGAAAAAATAAAGAAAAAACTTAAAAAGAGTATGCAGAAAGCTCATGAGTTTGTAAGTAGAGAATAGCCACTCAGAATGACTACATTTGTCCTCAGGCACAATGTGAAGGTCAGAAAGCACTTGATCCATGATTTTTTTTTTTCTCAACAAGAAGCAAAGAAGCAAGGACTAAGATAAAAGTGATATGTGTTGGGGACGATGTCTATCCATCTGCGCAGTATTCATTGAGTTGTTCCAACCCCACTGATGGCTTATGCTGGGCAATTCCAAACACACACAATTTCTTCTCACAAAAAAACCCAAGGAAGGCCCTTAAATTCATGCCACTTGTGTAAATTTTTGTGCTCATTAATAATTTAAAGTAATTTAAAAGTTTATTATAAAGTTGAATTCTCATTAATTACCCAACAGTAAGATGTATCTTACTTGGTAAATTAAGAACCATACTATTTTAATGTCTTAGGGATTTTATTTAAAGACTTCCTTTAATAATGTGATTCATATATTTTTCCTTTTTTTTTTTTTTTTTTTTTTGAGACAGAGTCTCACTTTGTAGTTCAGGCTGGCCCTGAGCTCACTATGGTGCCCAGGCAAGCTGCCATGAACTCAGCAATCCTCCTGTCTCTGCCTCCCGAGTGCTGGGATTACAGGCGTGAGCCACCACGTCCGGCACTGTGGTATGTGGTATTGATTGCTGGTGGACGTGTCTCCACGCCCATCATTATATGTGGTTACCGGGGACCAAACTCAGGACCTTGCGCTTGTGAGGCAGGCGCCGGGACCACTGAGCTAACCCTCCAGCCCCCATATATTTTTCCTTTTGTAGGGACAAAAATGTTTTGTATTTTATCACATCAAATTTCTAGATTATATATTTTTGTTGCAGATATTTTAATACAGTTTGTAAAGAATGAAATGCCTAAATCTGAGGTACACACACCAGGGAGTGTGAAGACATGTCGGAAACCAGCCGTCATGGATTAAACTAAACCGTTTCCCTAAAGTCTCACATTCGGAAGTCTGGTCAGAAGATGCAGGTGGCTGGAAGCACTGTCCGGACTTATCCCAGCCTTTCTCCTCTCTCTGCTTTGGGGCTGCTCAGGTGAGCAGCTCTCGTCCTGTAGGCCATTTCTTCCTTGGACCCAGGTAACCACAGCTGAACTTCTTGAAACTGTGAGCGCTTTACTTCTGTGTGTTCCATATTCTACCCCAGGGGCAGGAAGGCTGAGTACTGTCCCACCACAGCAATGACAGCAAAAACACGTCCAGTACCCAGAGTCCTCTCCTCTTGCCCTTTTTTCTGTCAATGTTTATTGAGCCCAAGTGCCAATTTGAATTCTGCCTTAAATACTACTGATTTTGCCTATTCTAGAACTTTTGCACAACATTATTAGAGGATGTGTTATTTTTCTTAACTTAATATTTGTGTGATTCACCAATATTGTCACATGAATCGGCAGTTCATAATTTTTATTGCTGATTAGCATAGTGGTCCTTCTATAGATACTGAAAATTGCCTATCCATCCACTTACTGTGACATTTGGTTTGTTTTCCCTTAGTATATATCATGAATGCTGCTACTACAAACACGTGTGCTCGAATATTAGCATCAATATTATTTTTCTTAAGTAAATATCAATGAATGGATGGCTTCACTAGGGTAGGAACATACTTAGATATAAGAACACCCAGAAGTTCTTCCCACAGCAGTGATACATGTTCTTAACCAGTACCAGTAATAAATGTACGTTTCAGTTGCTCCAAGTTTTGTTGCACTTGGTATTATTGGTATTTATTTTGTGCCATTATAGGTGGGACATAGTGAGAAATCAGTGTAATTTTGAGTGTTCCTATGATCAAAGACACTGAACAAATTTCACGTTCATAGCATTTATGGTACCATAAACATTTTTATGTAATTTTTTATTTGATTGTCTTATTATTGGGTTATAAGACCCTTACTAGATATCAATCGCATTTTCTCATTCTCTGGAGCTTCTTTTTCTATTTTCTTAAAGATATTTTTACAGTCTTAAATTTTGAATATGATGAAATCTAAGTATTTGAAAGGGTGACTTTCAATGAGGTCATAACGACTTTCTCTGTGTTTAGTGCTAGAAATTTTATAATTTTAGCTCATACATTTAATTCTATCATTCAACTGAAACTCCAGTAATTCAAGAATCACTTCTGAAGAAACAATCCATCTACACATTAAATTTTTTGAACCTCAAATGAAAATCACCACGCTGTAAGTTCTCTGTAAGCTTGTTTCACCAAGTTACTTGTCTGTCTTAACACCAGTACTCTCTTAATTATTAGTACTTTATATGCAAGCTTTGAAAGAGCTCATCAAGTTTTCCAAGTCCGATCTTTGCTTTGACTATTCTAGATTTTGTATCTGTATAAATTTGATGTCAGTTAATATATAAATAAAGAAATCAGACTACTATTTATTTTTGCAGACATACTTGTAAGTAACTGATTTTAGCAATAGTGAGTTTTATAACCCATAAACATGATATATCCAGGTATTACAGAACTGGTCAGAAAGGGCAGCCTTGATTTGGTTGCCTTAGAAGGTAAGTCTTTACTATATAATTTATCATCTTAGTGCCTGCCACATCTTCAGTGATTTTATTTTTTAAAACAAAGAAGTTCCCTTCTATTTCTAGTTTGCTGAGATTCCCTCTCTATAGATGCGAGTTAAATTTTGTCAAGCCCTTCTCATTTATTATGTGTTCCACGAACAGCAGGACTGTAGGGAGGGGCAACTGGGAGAACAGCGACAGATTCCTGGAGACTGCAGAATAGGTTGCAGAAAGGTTTGCTGAGGAAAGTGGGAGACTGCCAGAATGAGCTATTCTGTGGTCAAAACAAATTTCAACCATCAACCTCAGCAGTTATTCCCAGAAAAGAGCCTTAAGATGAGTGGATCACTCATTAAAGCAACTTTTGTCCTGAGACATTTTATAAAAACTAATTGATTGTTGGGGCTGGAGGGTAAAGTTTGGTCAGGAACAAGGATAGAAAAAATGAGCAGAGCATGGTGGGTCACACCTGTAATCCCAGCACTCGAGAGGCAGAACCAGGAGGATTGCTGAGTTCAAGGCTATCCTGGGTTACATAGTGAGCTCAGGGCCAGGCTGACCCACAAAGCAAGACCCTGTCTCAAAAAACCAAAAGAAAAAATTAAATGCCAAAACCAGTTACCTACTTGAGTAAGGGCAGAAGCTCAACCTTTGCAGGGGAAACAGGGGTACAAAGACTTCAAGACAATTCATCCAGTCACTGAATCAATGGACGAATAATGATAACATGTGAATATGAAAAAAATACCTAAAATTGCTGTTATTATCCAAAATGTTTAGTTTTCAGTGTAAATTATCACATATGCAAAGAACTAGAACATATGACCTAATTAAATGGAAGATACTGTTAGATTGGATGAAGTGAAGTATCAAGCTATATGATATTGGGGGGGAAAGCACATTTTAGATTCAAAGATCTAAACAAGTTGAAAATAAAAAAGATAGGAAAGGATATGATTCAAATATCAGCTAGTAAACATTGCAGTAGACATGTTGATATCAGCAAAATTCACTTTAAAAATACATTACTAGAGAGGAGAATGGACATATTATAGGAACAAAAGGGTCAATCTATATTAAAACAGTTCAAAGCATATATGAACCTACCATCATGCACCAAAGCTGGCAGGAATGAGGACAGAAACATAGAGTTCAATAATATATTTGGGGTTCACTGATCCACTTTCAATATTGAAATAGAATAGGTAGGCAAAAAGCTACAGGAGCAGCAAACATAAAATTTGAGTACTCCTAAAAAGAGTCCTAAAAATCATACAGAGAACAGTCCTCCCAACAATAGAGAACTGTGTGTCTTTGAGGACACATAAGCATTTAATAAGACACATTTTATGCCAAGCAATAAATTAGCTCTCAATAAAATTAAAAGGACAGATGAAATGCCAAAAGTACGTACAATGGAATCATATCAAAAGAAACTTGAAATATTAAAATATAATCATACAATTTTTATGATCTGAATTGAATCTGCAACCCTAACTTTCAATTTCTCAGGCTGTGACTTTATGTAGACATAGGGTTGTTGTAGAGTTAATGGTTAAGAAGAAGGTATATCAGAAAAGGGAAGTTCCTTAATCCAATGACCAATGTCATCATAAGGTTAAAGAGACAAAGAACTCCATGTGAAAACACAGGAAAAAGCAGAGAACAAGCATGTGTCGTTTGAGCCCCTCCAAAGGAGTCAGCCTTGCTGGTAACTTGATCTCAGACCTCTGGTCCCCAGAACAGTGACAACAAATTCCTGTTGCTCTGAGCCACTCATTTAGGAGTACTTTCCTACAGCAGTATGAAGATGCGAATACAATAATGAGTAGATCAAATGTACAAATCTTTTGATATGTATAAAATGATATACCAAAGTTCATTAGATGCAGAAAAATATAACTACACAGAAATTCATGACTTTATACTGAAATCTAGCTCCAGTATATATGGGAAAATTAAACTTACAAGTGATAAAAAGCAAAATTTTATCAAAAATGCTGTGGGATAGCTGTAAACCAACTGCAAAATTTTATTCATGACTATAAAGTCATACCATGTTTTTAGACAAGTAACATCTTCCTTTTCAAGAAAACATTCCTTTTTAAGAAAAAAGAAAACATAATTGCAATTTTAAAAAGCCAATGTGAATGTTATTGATTGAAAATTTTGAAGCAGACTATCTTTTTAAATATTCATGATAAAGGAAGTGAAGTGTCACGATATCCAATAATTTAGTTCAAAATGCCCCACTGCCCAATAAAATGGCAATATATGGTAAGATGTTAATAATTCGTGATTCTAGGTAGCATGAGCATATGTTTGATTATTTCTTTTAGGTAAATTTGAAATCTTTCATATGTAAACTGAAAAGATACATTTACTGAGAATTTTTATGAATTTTTGGAGTTTAATTGGAGGACAAGGGTGTGTATAATAGGGTGTGGATGATAAATAATGTGTGCATGATAAATTTTAAGGTATGTATGATAAATTTTAATATTGTTATAGTAATCAAAAGCACATATTTATAGTCAAAGATTAGGTAACTGCTAGTGAATTTCCTCTGAAAAATTGGTTACATAACTTTGGAAAACAAGCCTAATAAAATTCAAATTGTAAAACACACAAAGAAAATCTTATAGACTTTATTATATTACTATGAGAGTTAATTAAAACAAATGATGACAGATTTAGCTCATGAAATTAAATCTCTTTTTACAGAAAAAAAAAATTGGTGCTGTGAGTATTATCCAGAGGCTGAAAGAACTTGCCAGTACATCTGAAGGCTCTGGATTTGTGTAGCAAGAATGTGGCATAAATATCTAGCAATAAATGCTCTGCATTTTTTGAGATATCAGTAGTAAAGACATTTTCGGTAAGACTTATTGAAGCATTAATTATAAAGCAAAATTCTAGAAATGCTGATCATCAGTGAAAAATGTTTAGTAAACCTTTTACATTATACCACTTAAATCATATAATGTTATTCAACTCTTTAAAAAGGAATGCATCTGGTATAATCCATATCTGCTTTGAAAAGAGAAAAGAGAGGGAAAAATATATGGGTTTGTATTAACTTTGTATATTGTCCATTCACACATCTTTAAAAATATAGAAAGTTCTGGGCCGGAGATTTAGCTCAATGGTTCCTTCCGGAGCCTGCCTCGCAAGCGCAAAGCCCTGAGTTCGATCCCCAGTAACCACATACAGTGCTGGGCGTGGGCGTCATGCCCACCAACAATCAATACCACATACCACAGTGCTGGGCGTGGTGGCTCACGCCTGTAATCCCAGCACTCAGGAGGCAGAGACAGGAGGATTGCTGAGTTCGAGGCTTGCCTGGGCTACTTAGTGAGCTCAGGGCCAGCCTGAACTACAAAGTGAGACCCTGTCTCAAAAAAAAAAAAAAAATATATATATATATATATAAAGTTCATGATATATTTCAATAAAAAAGCATGTTGTTTTATAATATAGAAGTGAATATTATTCTTTCTCTGTATATACTTCTACAATAAATTGCTAAAACAGGCATTAGTTTTAAAATTGTGAGGTATAAACCATTAATCATGTGATATACTATAGATGTATAATTAACACACAGAATTAACACATAAATACATATGTACTAAGTATGTTAAGTATTATTTGTAGTTAGATGTTTACATTTTCTAATTATTCTTACTACAATCACTTAGCTAGAAATAATATATTCAAGAATAAAAAAGGAAGCACATGGGTTTTGAGAAGCACAAGCACATTTCATGAAAGCTCTCTCTTGTTTTAAAATTACCATTAAAAAAGAGAACTGCTTGTACCGATTTTAAAGCATGAGCTGTTGGAAATAAAAATATTGCAGAGCATACTTCTCTCCTGGATTTCAGGCAGAGGAAGATGTGCTACAACTTCCTAAGGGTCCTGTACCTCTTTGGTGGTTAGAGGAGGAGCCCTTCTGTACGTGAAAATCAGATGTGTTTTATTCATTTTCTTAAAAGCAGTCTCCAATATTGTCTAACCCTAACCCTAACTCCACAAAATCTGGATATGTCCATATTTGAAGGTAAAGTGAGTTACAGTTAACTCCCATGTAATAAAAGAAGTCACTATCATCATACACACTATATTTACTCTTGATGAGGTAAGCTTTATTAGGTCTCAGTATCTGTTTGTAAAATGAATGCTTTGTGTTTGGATACCTGAGGAAATTTCTCCCAAGAACTTGAAAACAGACTGTTCCCTGGAGATCCAGTATTCAGTGGATACCCTGAATACTGTCCCCTAGAAATCTAGTATTCAATGGATCACAAAGGAGATACACAAAGCACCTGAACAGGAAGAGACTGCCACAGAACAGTGAATGATGTTCAGAAACCTAAAGATAAGGACAGTGTCACTTACTTTGCACTGCTTAGTCATGGAAAAGGTACAGCAGTGAATGCTGGTGCTAACCACTTAAGAACTGTTGAGAGGAAGGGTAGCCTATCAATTGACAGGGTTTTTTTTTTTTATTCAAACACAGGAAAGCAGAGTCATTGTGAATACACTTGGCATAACCCTGAGTCCACTAGGCAGGACACTCTTCATTGGCAAAAATAAAAGGCCTCAGACACGTCTACCCTGATGCCATTGATACACCTAATTAACCTAGTTCTCCTTCTGATGCAATGTCCCTGGACAAACTTCTGGCTGCTGCTGTGATTTTGACCACAAAAAGGACAATGTGTGGAACACTCTGATGTGATATATTTTTAGAGATCAATAAAACAGAATTTCAGTTTTATATATCAATCACACTCTTTTAAAGAACAGGATGTGGATTATGAAAAGTAAACCCACTTTCATGTACTTTGGGCTCTGAGGTTGATGGCCAAATTGCAGACTGTGAAAAATTAAGGGAGGATCTTTGAGTTTAAAAGTACCTGTTCTTGTGTGACAATATACTGTGACCATTTTGATCATCTGCACAGTTTACTGTCAGAAATTTTCTTAAAAATGAAATGACCAAAATAAATATAAAAAGATGCATAAAAAGAAAAGCATTATTTTTACATTTCTTCTATCAAATGCAAATCATGCCAAATTACATTTCTTTTTAAAATATCAATCTATTCCATATAACAAGTAACTGTATTTCTAAAAGTTTATAGAACTATTTTTACCTGTGTGACTGATTATTAAGGTTTAGCGATCCAGACTGGTACATCTCTTCCAACTGCTTCCTGTTTCCAAAGTACAAAGCAAGATCCGTGGCGATGATGGCTTTGCGGATGATCTCCAGCACCTGCTCATACTCACTGGAACTCAGGGCAGAGAAGATGTTGTGCCCTTCCAGCTACAGGAAAACACAGAGAGAGCCACCAGTAGCAAGTGTCAAGCTCTAATCTCATGCTATTTTCAGCTATTTAATGCAACAGAGTCTGCAATGCCACATGCCCATGAAGAACTAGTTTTGGCTTAAAAGATGGTAGAGGAAGCAATATTTTGGTTTATTTTAAAGTTACACCAATGATAAATCTCCCACTTAATCTATTTTAACAAAAGAACTATCACTTGGTACTGCAAAATCCCAGTGATTTAAATACAACTAGTTCTTTAAATATTTGTGGTAGCTCCATGGCTGAAAATATAACATATGTAAGTTAAGGACTTTGTCTTTTAAGACAACTAAAAACTTTAGTATTTTGTATATTATACTGGATACAGGATTAGAAAGAATGGATAGCTCCTTCACAACTTGACTGTTTCATAAACAACAACCTACTTTTCTGTCTCATAAAGAAAAACATCTTACAATTTTAACGTATGCATTCAGATACATTACAAATGCTACTTATAGACAACAGCATAATTACATAGATAAGGCCATGAATTTACATATACATGAATCACTGAAGGTGTAACTCCTCTGTGGGCTCTTGTCTTCATTCTCTGCATGAGACTGGAAATACCACAGCATCAGCTTGATTAAGAACAAAATATAGGTTGTTTGTAATCTATCAATCTATGAAACTTAATTTTTTTCTTTTTTGCAATACTTGAGATTTAGTTGATGGTTTTTCACCCAAGCAACAACTCAACTCTTTTAAGAAATTTGCTTGAGACAAATCTTGCTCAAAATTGTTATCTTCTGCCTTGGCCTTCTGAGTAGCTGGGACTATAGGTGGGGAATAGTGTGCCTACTTTTAAAAAAATCTTTACAATAATTTCTTCTTTTGAGAATTTTAAGGGTGTTTTTGGTAGAAGATTTTGTTCAAACTAAAAAAAGCTGAGATAATTAAGATATATTCAATTTTGGGGCTCATCAATTATTTTCAATGATTTAATTATTGGGTATCTTACAAAACTACTGTTTTAATTCTGAGATGGAGATATACATGTTATCTTTCACTTTTCATTAGAATTTTTAGATTTAGTCTCTAAATACTGCAAATGTGGAAAATTATCCTATGACAAACAGCAAATGTATATAGTTCTAGTCAGTCATTATCCTAACAACACATGAAGTAAGATCTCCCACATGCAAGAGGTTCTACAGATAGTGTTATAGAACATTTTCAAATTCATCATGATTTCACTCTCAGTTCATAAAACTATTTTCTTTCTTCCATCTTCTTTCCTTCCCTTCTTCCTTCTTTCCCTCTCTTCTTTC
The DNA here is from genome assembly GCA_004025085.1 of Thryonomys swinderianus. Taxonomy (NCBI): domain Eukaryota; kingdom Metazoa; phylum Chordata; class Mammalia; order Rodentia; family Thryonomyidae; genus Thryonomys; species Thryonomys swinderianus. Next base: position 67,848 of record PVIC010000623.1, on the reverse strand, counting down.
CTTCCTTTTTTTTTTTTTTTTGGTATTAGGAATTGAACCCCACCATCTATTTTTGTTTTAATTATGAGATAGGCTAGTCTTGAACTCGTGATCCACCTGCTCCAGTTTTTGGAGTGGCTGGGATTACAGGTATGGACCACTAGCTAGTGCTTTATTCTTCTTCAACATTAAAGAAAACTCGATCAGAAAGTTTCAGTATAGGGTCCTTATAATGAAAAGTTACAAGAAACATTTAATGACTCCTTCAGTGTTATGCAAGAATAAAGGGAACAAATAAATAAATAATGTACCTTTTAAGAGAATCTAGCATTTTACTTTGCCAACAAATGAAAGCAAGGGAGAGCAAAAAAGCAACCAAACACACCAGACAGATAAATTTCTTATAAACCCTTTCAAAACTGGTAGATTTACAATAGCTAATACAGACTAAAACCTTTTAAATGATATAATATTTTATATGCCAACTGATAAATCTGTTATTAATCCCAGGTCACATATTTAGTGTTAATTCAAGTTAATTAATCTCATTTCACATAAGTCAAAAATAAATCAGCAGACTTTTCATACCCAGTAATATTTCCAGAACAACATAATAGGTGGACAGGATATAATACTTTTTGCTGTGGCAGCACAGGAGGAAGCTGTTTGCAAAACCTCTCAGTATCTGAGATCGGAGAGAAGGTAAAGGGTATAAAGAATGCTGAAACTGGCTCTGATGCAGAGAAGCTAACTAGGGTTTCACCTGAGTGCAGGATCTTGAAGGTCACTCTCAGCCCTCCATCAGTCCTCTGTGTGTTTAATATTCTAGTCATGCTGGAGCATTAGGAACCATTTCTTGCCACAGCTGAGTCTTTCCCGCAAGTAAAGAACACAGCATATGTCCATTTTACTCTGTAGTGCTCCTCCTTATAGAAGGACACTCACAGTTTAGTATCTTCTATATTCAAAGGCCCAAGTAGTATAAGCTCTTTTTTTTTCAGTACTGGGGATCAAACTTGGGCCCTTGTGCGTCCAAAGTTGGTCGGTGTGGTATCACTTGAGCTGAATCCCCAGCCCTGTAAGCTCATTTTTAAAGGAGGCTTCAGTTCAGTGGAATATGTTAAGGATATGAGCACTCAATTATAGAGGCTACTACTGAATTAAAGCCAGGCCTATGGAAGGTATGAGAGGCTTTTTCTGGGTAAAGTCAGTAATACTGAAGGACATGGAGAAGTCTGACGAATAGATTAACCACAAGGAGCAGCTGAGACCATAGCAACCAAACTTGCTGGAAAGAAGTACAGAGGACCCTTGAGTTATGACTGTCTTCACATACAAAGCACTTGGGTTATGACTGGAATTTTAGGGTTTTTTGTTTTTGTTTTTGTTTTTTGGGGGTTTTTTGTTTTTTGTTTTTTTGTTTTTAAGACAGGGTCTCGCTTTGTAGTTCAGGCTGGCTCAGAGCTCACTATGTAGCCCAGGCGAGCCTCAAACTCAACAATCCTCCTGTCCCTGCCTCCCGAGTGCTGGGATTACAGGCATGAGCCACCATGCCTGGCTGGAATTTTAGTTTTAATTTATGACCAAAGTCTTGAGCTATGATCTAAATGAGTGGGGTTAAGTGAGAAATTTTGGACAAATGTGTTTCTAGTAACACTGACACCTTCCAGGAAGAAAATGTAGCCTAAAATCACACTGGAAAGAGACACTGAAGGTTGTGTACAGCAGCCTGAGCCTTCAACTGAGTGTGTGGTTGATAACACTGTGACTACAGGCTTGCAGGCAGGCGTCCGTGATGTTGAGGAACTGATGAAGGAACACTCAGAAGAACTGTCTACAGAACAACTTCTGCAATTTCTGGCTCAGCAACAGAGAAAAGCAGCTGAAGAGCTTTCTAACAAGGGGACTATCAACAATCAAAGCAGCAAAATCCTTTTGAAATAAAGGGAACCCTGAAAAAATGGAGAGCTACAAACATCTCTAGAGCAGACCCACTTAGAGAAAAAGACAACTGTTCAACTTGCTTAATTCCAATGTCATGTTATAGTGCAGATCAGAGTTAAAGAAAAGACAGAAACAACTGTAGCCTAGTTTTTAGTTCTGAAAAGGTTGAGACCTAGTGAGCCAGAAGCAGCAGAGAAAGGACCCCAAAGAGCCAGATTCCTGATGTTCTTATGGAAGGGGACTCTGCTTCCAAACAGTAACCACCTTACATTTCATTCATTTCATTCTCCCTTCTTGCCAGCCAAATTTAACTGGTATGTACTGTATGAAATTGTTGTTTTTGTTAAACTAGGCACATTTTATAACTTTTTAGTGAATACCCTAGGGAGATAATTGGTGTTTCCAGTAAATAACACACACTATGCAATCCTTTTTTATTATGAAAAAGTTAGGTAAGGGGTGCTTTGGGGAGGATCTGAATGTATTATGGTTGTTTTCATTTTATCTTATGGGAAAAAAGAGTCTTGACTTACAACCATCTTGAGTTATCAGCAGCCCTCATGAACAAACTGACTTCATAAGTTAAGAGTCCACAAGAATTTCCACACAACTGAAGCAAATTGAACAAGGAAAAGATGAGAATTAAAGTTAAAGTTTTATTGTAAAATATTTAGGGAAAATATTATCTTGAGAATAATAGAGAGCTGTTGATAATTTTAGGTTAGATGGTGATATGATGAGGTGTGGCTTCAACAATCACTGTAGTAAGTGTGGGCCAAGGCAAGAAGAAAAACTGATAGATTTTTTTTCTTGTTCTTCACAAAGTAAAAATATTATTAATTTTTTTATTTTTAACTTAATTGGTACATTGTATATACACATCATGATCACACTCAATATTGGGAATCTGTACCAGTATATGACATGATTTAATTCTCATTTTTTCCCATTCCCCTATCTGCCTCACAACCCCCATCCCCTAAATACATAAATTTTGTTTCCCTTTTTTATTACCATCACAGTTTTTGTTTACTCCTCGTTACTCACGCCTCTACCACATTTCTCTTTGAATATTTTCTATTTCACAATATCCATCATACATTCTAGAACCCATTAACATCTTCAGTTTCTCATATCAGAGAACAAATACAGTATTTACACATCTGTGCCTTATTTTTAAAATCCCCCTAACTATGCTGCTCAATCCTATCAAAAATTCTGACGGGAGGGATCAGATGTGCAGTCTTCTCTTGTTGCCTGGCAACCAGGACAGCCCTTGGAGTCCAGCATCCTACCCTGATAGGGTTACAACTAGTCATTCTAGGAAGCCACAGACACAGGCTGCACTATACAGGCCTTTGGAATGATAAGAGTGAAATCAGTGATACCAATATTGGGTCAAGCATTAACAGTAACAATGCTTTTAATAGGTACATTATACTTTTGGTGATATTCATCATCTAGTATATCAAACCACAAACTAGAAAGCACCATAATAGTGTAATTACAATACAACAGTTTTGGAGTTAAGTAACTCTGATTTTTAATCTGGTTGGTCACTTACTTGCTATGTAACAAACAGAAAAGTTACCTATCTTTTTGACTAATATTACTCATAAAATGGAAATGGATAAAATTAATATTTCATAGGGATACTATGACAAATCAAAAATATTCAAGTACCTGATACCTGATAAAATGATGGAGATGATGATAACAAAAACCACACACATAACTTCTGCAGTTAAGTTAAGGGAAAGAGGAAAGGAAAAATAAGTGAGCAAAACAGATATATCCAAGCTGATTTGATGTCTAAAGATTATTTCTATTAACAAAACATATTCAGTAAAGCAAGGATTTAAGCCAGCTTCTGTGTCATTCATTTTAGGTTATTAGTAACTGTAATGTTGAATATAAGCACAATTTTGCTCCAATTGCAACAGATAATCATAAATTCTACCTAGTTCAGAGGAATAGGAAGAATTCTTTAGCTGATTCATGGAAATATTGTTATAAAATGTAATGAAAAACCATACAGATAACTTTCTGAAACCTGTTTTTTCAAAAGCATTAGGTAATTTAAGATTAATGGAATGACTATTTTAATAATGAGAATAATCATTTATAAATTGCCCATTTAAAAAAAAAACTTGACTTTTGAGTACTTTATACGGTACACTCATGAAAAGGAATAGATTCAAAAATGGAGCTTCCATATTCAAAATAATCATCAAAATCTCATTAGCATATAGACAAAATAATTTATAATTTCAGTTATAACCATTCTGCCACAATCACAAAAACATAGGTGTTTTTAGGTAAAAAAGTTATCTACTTCCTGTATGTCACTGCCCACACAAAATAACTGCCTCACTTGAAGGCATCCCACATGCCTTCCATTCACCTGTGGGCCCTGTAAGGCGGCTGCCCCAGGGAAAGCTATCCGCTCACTCACTCCTAAACATTACTTGTAAGTTTCAGGCTCCAATGTTGTCACGTGTTCTGCCCACTCTGACTTCTTTCAAATTTGCATTCTCTGTTCGCTTCCCATCTCTGCCCATAATTATAGACCCAGAGGTAAGGCTCCATTGGTGGAGATGTGTAAAAGGATCATCTGTCTCCACTAACATATATTGCAGAGGTTGAAGAAAGCTAAGCTCCTGAATCAAAAATTTCAAAGCAACATAAAAAAAATACTAAGATGCATCAATGCTTGAGGTGCTCAGAAGCCATGGAAAAGGGGCACATGTAGAGAGGTCATAAAATGAGAGTGAGAGCTGTTTTCTCCTGATTGGGAATTACTTTTCACTATTATATAGGGTATTGAACTGCATGTCTTTTATATCTTCTTCTGGAAGTACTGAAGATTAAACTCCAGGGCCTTGCACAGGCAAGTGTCCTACTGCTGGGTTACATCTCCAACCTGTTTTTTTTAATGTTACTTCGAGACAAGGTCTCTCTAAATTGTCAAGGATGCCCTGCAACTTGCAGTCCCATTGCCACAGCCTCCCAAATACAGCAGTCATTACAAGTCTGCACCACTGTGCCCAGCCAACTATGTATCCTTAATCTGGTATGAAGGTGGGAGGATCCACCTGCATGTTGCTTTGTCTCATTTTCATGACTGAAAGTTGTATATTTTACTGTCATCCAAGGGTATTCCATTAACTGGTCAAGTCTTGAAGTGCCTTCTGACAAGACATAAAATTGGCAGGACTTGGCCTTGGCTTGCAGAGAGGGAGCTAAAGGAGGGCAAAATAATGAGTTTAACATCACCAACCTCGAGGTTAGGGTGACAAGTTGCCATCATGGGAGATATAAATGGGAAAAATATCCAGTGAAAAGTAATGAGACCAACATTGGCTGTACTGAATGCAGAGTTCAAGCGGCTGCACACACAAAAGTCTTGCTGAGCACTGGGTTAAAGCCTGTGAATGCAAACCTGAGAATCTTTCAATATGAGTATGAACCAGGGGGGTTGGCAGGTCAACAGAAAGGTGGACCTGCCCAGCAGGGATTTCCCCATTCCAGATGTGTACTGACAAAGGGCACAGGCTTGCATTTGCTTTGATTATCTTCCTAGCTTCTAGGTAGGTTCCTACCTAGAGCCTAAACTGGTGTTGATCAATAGGAAGAACTGAATCAACAGGTTTGTTCTGTAACAGAACTTTGGAGGACTCTGAGAAGAAGTACTTAGTATTGTCAGCATGAATGCAAACAGCTGAGGGAACAGACATTTTCAGGAATGAAGGGAGCTGCATCCTGGACACTGGTTCATGAGGATCAGGTCATTTATACCTTGTTGTGTTTCTCTTTGCCATAGTTCCTGGGGGAGGGTTTGACTCATTTTCTCTTTACAAATCATTTAAAACACATGGTGCAAAAATGCCCACAACTTCTTTGCAACTCTACCTTGTCATAATTTTGCTATTTTACCTTTCACGAAACAGAACAAACTTATCATTATAGTCATCACACCAGTGAATTAATCACCTGCTATCTGGGATCCAGCAACTCTGAGGAAACCTGTTGCTTATCTGCCTGAACTAAATTTAGTACTATGAGTTCCTATTATTCTGTCCCCATCATTTTAGGAATGCTTCATCTATGATTTAAAATCCCCAAATTTTGGCAGTGAATTTGTAAAATGGAGCAAACCATCCCGAATCTTCTTCATTTTTAATGACAACAACTTAGACAGGTCTTCCTATGGACTCTTTCCACACCCACCTTTAATTATCTGTTGCAACTGTTATATTATTTAGTTATTTTTTTATTCAAGCTGCTGACATATTTTTGCAATTCTGGCCTACTTCAAAACTTATTCAATTACATTTAAAATAGTTATTTTTTACAATATTTTTATTAGTCATGTTTGCAATACATGAAGTTTACATTCATCTTCCTGTTACACTTGTATATATCTTTTATATGCTTCTTTCTCTCCTTACCTGTCCTTCCCTTCATTTCTAGATTCCCTTTCCCCATTTCATTGAAAATTTTAGCTTTTAGAATTTACTTATAGACTATACTGTGGAAATGTTTTCATAGTCAAATACATGAATTCACTTAGGAAATGAGACATGAACTAAGTTGAATCCTTTTTTATGCATTTCTAGCATTTATACTTTTAGTTATACCAACAAATAGCTTCAAATGAGGAGTGAGGTCCAAGTATGCATAAAGTTCTATAATGCTCATCTATTTCACAAAGGACACTTTAGATATATTTATACACAAACATTTCTGATTCTGCTTTTATTCCTTTGTGTGCTTGCCCTTGCACATGTACGCATGTAGCCATTCAAACATAGATAACTTAGAAAAGAAAGGAAGGGATGCAGATTATAAATGTTTTTGCCTTCAAAGATGGAACTAGCCCCTAAGCAGGTGCAGTGTTCAGCTACCAACTGCTTATGGTTTGAAAATGATTAAAGTAACTCCGTATCTAAATTATCTTTCACTGTTATCCAGCAGACAACCAAAACAGCACCTTCACATCAGTAATTTGACATCCACCTTTTAAAAAAAAAAGGCAGGCAAGTTTTGCTGGGTTTTAATAAGATTTGAGCATGCAATGCTACCAGTTACTTGCAAAGGTAGAGCAAATGAGAAGGTACTGCAGAAGCCCTGGGAAAGTGCAGGGGTGGAAGACACACCTTGGGTTCACAGGGAGGCCCGGTCTACACGAGACAGAACAATTGTGTCATGTGGTGAAAGACTTTCTCTCTCCAGCCTGCCCACAACCAGTCACCGCTAAAATTTCTGTTTGCAACACTGAAAGTGTAAGGACCTTCCCTTAGACATATCATCAAAGGACCTACAAATATTTATCTGTCTATTTTGAGGTACTGAGAGTAAGAAAAAATTAAAACTTCTCAGTGATAGGATTCAAGCATTATGATGTAATGATGAGTCAGAAAAAGTTTTACAGAAGAGGGAGCATTTACATTCTTTATATTAAACTCAGGTTCACCATCAACTATATCAATCACCACAAATATCTTAAAAGCAATAAAATATAAAACAAAACAAGATAAAGGTATTTCAACACAATAAAAGCATTTCACTGCATTTGAAGATTTACAGTTAAGTACACTGACGTTCTGTAGAGTTAAAGTAAAAGAAACTTTGCCTTCGAATATCCTATAATATTAATATTAAAAATGTGATCGCAAGATGTAGGTATTCAACTTTTTATAAAAGCCCCATCTCAATCCTAGAGCTATTTCATTATGACCACAAATATAAGGTACTAAAATGCAGGTGCTGTTCCCAAGGCAAGCCATAAAAATGTCCTGTCTCACAGCGGGTTATGACTGCCTAGGAGCCTTCCAATCAAGAATATACGATTTCCTCCAGGACGAGCAGCTCACCTGCAGGATGGACACCGTCTGGGAGAAGTGGTGCTGCTCCATTGTGGAGGTGGAGTACAGCGCCGCCAAGGGGTGGTCGAATTTCTGCAGATAGGTGTTGCTAAAGCCCCTGTGGTCCAGGTCATGACACAGGCAGGCAATAAGCAGTCCTTTGCGCTTAAGAGAAATGTAGATATATTTAAAAACACGAGGAAACTTGCACATCACACTAATTCTACCAGTACTGTACCTGAAGCCCTTAAAAATCTTGGAAATTTCCAATTTCTCTGCCTGTAAACTTGACTGTCAAGTCATACGTGAGTTTTCCTGTTCAACCCTAGGAACAAATACAGAAGGTAGCGAATGCTTCAAAGGATTACAAATAAAGCACATCTGCACAGGGAGAGATGTAAGTTCAGTTCTTCATTCAAAAATCAAGGTGAGGTTAAAGTCAATCCGTGCTATTGCCCTTATATACAAAGACTATAAAATAATTATATGGCATGTAGTACACAGAAAATACAGACATAAGAAGAGGGTTAAAGCAGATTGAGTCAGGCTGAGAAATAAAGTGGTCAGAACAGAAGCCACAGAGAAGTCAGCTGGTGAGCCAAGGTGGGAGAGGGCAGGAAGAAGGTGCAGGAGAGAAGCCTGGTGGGCAGGACACAGAACAGCAGGCTGAGGGAGGGCAGCGAGGGTCCCTCAGCCGCACACAGGGCAGGCTGCAGTCACAAGTGTCTGAGACTGAATGACCAGGCAATGATCACAACATCTTCAGCAGGAGGCTCAGTGTCTAGCCAGTATTTCTGAAGGTCATTTTGGGAGTTCTACTAAGAACAGCCTCCCAGATAGTAAGAGAGACTGGTGTGAAGGAATTTTGCAGTAAGGGAGGCCAAAATACAATGGAAATTCATGAGAGGATGTTTATAACAAGGGAGGCATCTAAAATGTAATTAGTGTCTTTTTTTCAGGGACAGCCAACAAAATTTTTAACTGAAAAGAAACAAGAAGTGAGAGGTCAAAGATATTCCAAAGTGTTTGGCTGTAACATACAAGGACTACCATTCACGGGCACAGGAAAGCCAGGGCAGGCGAGCGCTAGGAGTGCAGGGGGACTGAGAGATCTTCTACTGACGGTCAGTGGAGGTTTTCAGTGGACAGTTGACTGACTATGTTCTCTTTAGACAGAAGTTATCTTTCTCTCTGTAAATTCTTCCTATTCTTAACCTCCACTGAGGCTAGAATTTACTCTTTTATTTTAGAGACCACAAACTCGGATGTTTTGAGAATCCAGCAGGTTGAGAGTTATTATATTTCCCTTACTTGGATTACTTTGCTGATTTGGGTGCCCGCTATTGGCTGTATGAAGAAGCAGACAGAGAAGGGCTGATGGAGCATTAACAGTGTGCTGGTGCTAAGATGGGCATGCAGAGCGTGGACGGAGGTGTACCTCATAGCAGAGGGAGGGGTGGGGATGGTCATGTAAGTGCCCACCCAATGAGGGGTGTGGAGATGGGTTGACAGGAAGTCCCAGCAAAGCCTGCAGTGCTGTCTTGGGGGCCATCCGGAGTTCTCTCCTATGTGGCTCTCTCCCACATGGCCTACTCTTTCGGTGTGCTGCTCAGACAGAACTTTTTCCCGTGTGTTCCCAGGAAAGGGACTCACCACTTACTAGCACACCTTAGCTGACGTAGCACCATGGCTCCTATCATTCCTGCTGGATGCTAGCAGCATAACTGAACCACTTACAAGTCTTAAGATCCCTTTGGTTTTTAAATTGTTTCCACATTTTATGCTGTTGTATCAACCCAAAATATCTGGTAAGAGACTTCAATGGTTTTATTAAATGATATGCCAGACTCATGTATCTAAAAGTAATTGTAAAATAATTATTTTAAACATATTGCTTTGACAAGATCAAACAATAATTCTTAACAGTTCCATTCAAAGTTAAATACTCTCATAAATACATATTAAATGTTTACATTTGATATTTTGTGATTGTTTTAACCTAAAAGACATGAGTTTGGGGGAAAATGTAATACCGGAAGTGATTTAGAAAAAGTATTATTAACAAATTCTTTTCATTTATTTTTAAATTTATCGTGTTTGAATAAAATTTCAATATTATTGTATTTTAAGTATAATTTATAAAATTAATAAGTTTACTAGCTATCCTATAGCAAAGAGACAAGCAAATTGCTTCTTAAAAGGAATTAAATGGAGAGAATACTGAAAGACCCATAAATGAGATTCAGTAGAGAACTGCTTAGACAAACTTATATAAAACAGAACACATTTCATCTAGATCTTTTGGAGAAGAGATAAGATAATATCTACTAGGCTAAATTTTGCTTCAGCTAAATACAATGGTTTTTTTAAAGATTTGAATCTTTATTGGTACCTTTTACATACAAATTATGGTCACACTCAAAATTGAGGGTTTGTAGCAGTACATGACATGACTTCTCATTTTTTTCCATTCCCTTGCCCACTCTAGAATCCCCACCCCATATGTACATAAGTTTTGTTTCCTTTTATTTACCATCACATTCTTTTCTTTCCCCTCCTTACTTACCCTACTCCCTTTTTCCCTCTGAATATTTTCTATTTCACAATATCTTTCAGATATTCTAGAACTCATTTACACCTTCAGTCCCTCATACAGGAGAAAAGATATTTCACTATGCTTCCATGCTAGGCAAGCACTCTACCACTGAGCTACATCCTCAGTGTTTTTATTTTCTTTGAAGACAAAGTTCTACATATTGTTTAGGTTGGCCTCAAACGTCTGGGCTTCTGCTTCAGTTTCTTAAGTAGCAGGAATTATAGGGATGTGCCATTGTATCTAGCCTAAGTGTTATTTTAAAACCAACTAATTGACCAAAATCACTAAAATTTTTGAGCCTTTTCTTTCTCCTTCTGGAAAGCACCTTCCAAAATTTCTGCTCAGATTGTGAACTTGGTCTGAAAGAGTATGAAAAGGACAGGATGAGTTTCAAGAGTATTGGGCTCTAGTTTAAAGGTGACCTAAAAGGAAGTATAAGTGATTTCTCTCCGAGAAGACAGGCCCTTCCTGTGCACAGTCAAGTGCTGTCTGAAGTTCTATCTCAGTTCACCAAAAGGGGGAGATGGAAATGGAGGGTGCCAGGAGGCATCACAGCACCAGTGTGGTCACAGACACATCTTTGAGGTATGGTTTATCTAGGCAAGGGATCAGTACTATTTGGGGCCAAGGGCTCCCTATCACTCAGCATATGGCTCTGCTTTCAAGTAAGGAGATTCAGCAGTAGTAGCTGAATGCCTGAGGAAATCTTCAAGTCTTGTAATTCTGAGACTTTCAAAGCTTTGAGCATAACCAACTCTGGTATATAAGGACAGGTCAATAGTTAAATACCACAAACCTATTTCTTTATGCAATAGGAGATCAAAAACAGTTTATGGTTCCTAAAATCATCAGGATATATCTCCATTATACAAGGTACATGAGCAACAAGAAAAATTCACTCTACATCTTCTCAGAATATTTATGCTTAAATTGTAAAAAATACTACAAAAATGTGTGTTACCTTCAAGGATACTATGGTGAAACTGAAATTTCTGTATTTACGTTTCCTAAAATGTAGAATATGCTAAATGTTTGGATACTGAAAATTTTTTTTAAAATGCATTTCTACTTATTTTCTAAACCAAAATTTGTCCTGGAATAACAAGTCACAGGTCCATGTTGTACGTGTGTTCCAGACATGGAATATTATATCCACAGAGGCCACACAACACAGGGGAGCAAGGTTTGCACACCCACCTCGAGGTCAGTGAAGAGCCCGGAGTTGTTCTGCAGGATGGCATACATACAGTGTGCCACCGTGACTGCGTGCTTCCAGTTGTGGTATGGCACTCGCCGGTAGTTCTTCTTCACAGACATAATAAAACGGCACAACTTTTCAAGGTCAAAACTGTGTGGAGAAGAAACCATCATGGCCAACACCATTAGAGCAGCACTCCACCCAGGGGTGCCCTCTAGCTGAGGTGCACTTCCACCTGCTCCCTTATCATCCCCACACATGAAGATCCCAGATTGAACCCAGTTTGTATTTAACCTACAAGCTCACTTGCTATGTCCCTTCTCCTTTTTTTGGAAAGAATGAACTAATGAAATGGATACTCTTTTATAGTTATTCTGATACGTTAACTATTCCCCAGAGATACATACCAAAATGGGCAAGCTGTCACCCATCATTTCCTTATAAGCATTTCCTCCTATGCCCCACAATGCTTAAAAGACACAACTCAATATCACCCTTTGCAGGGGTATTCAGAATTTATTTTTCTAAAGAGCATATTCAGATTCAGATTATTAATTTATTAATGTGATCATTATTTTCCTATGTGAATAATCCTTCTCTAAATTACTGATTATCCTTTCAAAGTGTTTTTAAAGTAATTTTTAAAAATTGAGTTTATTGATAAATTTTATACACACATCATGATTATATTCAACACTGAGAATTTGTAACTGTATGTGACATGTCTTGATTCTCATCTTTTCCCTTTCCCTACAAAACTCCAAAACTGAAGGTATAAGGTATCCTCAGATTATTATGTTGCAAATGATTGTGTCCAAATACTGACAAAATGTATGAAAAAGCTATATATATGTTTTATAACGACTATATTTTTATATCATGATATATCATCATGAATATATTCTTATTTTAAATGCTTCCTTTTCTCAAAATATGTTTAAGTAGTTTAAAAGAACAAGTATATTACTCGGTGGAATACTACAGAGATGGAAAGTTATACAAATTTTGAAAGTACACAACCTCTGTTTTTCTCCATTGAAAAGTTTTAAATATCCTTAGGTAAACAGTATAGACTTTTAAGAACTCTGGCAGGTCACACTCTCAACTAATACAACTAAGAAGAAGTGAGCTGCTGGGCGTGGTGGCTCATGCCTGTCATCCCAGCACTCGGGAGGCAGAGGCAGGAGGATTGCTGAGTTCCAGGCTTGGCTGTGCTACATAGTGAGCTCAGGGCCAGCCTGAACTACAAAGCGAGACCCTGTCTCAAAAAAAAAAAAAAAAAAGAAGAAGAAGATGTGAGCTGTCCTGCAAGCACCCACGGAGGGAAGTAAGAGAAGAAACAGACACTGAGAAATGACACAATGTGACAGGGTAGTTCTAGAGCAACTGAGTGACTCTGTGAGGAACCTCATTTCTAAAACAGTGAGGGGATTACTGATTTTTCAGTTGTGTATTAAAACTGTGACACATCAGATTTTAAATTACAAACACTGCTAGGACAGGTTGAGATGGGTGGACAAATATTTGCAGTCAATGATGCTATAATTATTGACAAAGCATCATGTGGTAATTCAAAGACATTTTTCTTTTACACCTAATCTAATAGATATGTAAATTGAAACTTGATGCTAAACGTATGTGAAGTATGCTATCCATATTTATTAAAGCATGTAATTCTGTTGAGTGTTAAGTCCTGCCCTCTTTCAGTCACACAGTTCATATCCTGTTTCTGGAACAGCAGTCCAGGATAGGAATTTTACCCAGGTTACAATCAGCTGCCAGAGGAACCAGCAATCTAAAGGAAAGCTGAAAAGGCTAGAGATTTGCTTAATAATCTCAGCTTTTTTATTTGAATATTCAGAAAAAATCTGTATATGCTGTATTTTAAGATAATTTTAACAAAGAAAATGAGGCATATAAATAGTAGAAGGAAGTCACACTGCTCTACAGTATACAAAGAAAGTTTTTAGGTTGTCCATACCAGGATGTCCCACAGGACTGATGAACCATATAGACAAAAATTCCAGGCCACATATTTTCAAAAGGACCAATGTCAAAGTGGTATCTGAAATTCAAATACAGTTTATTATTAAATGCTATTAATTTACATAAAATCCAATTAGGAAAAACATAACAAGTAACAAAAATTATTTAACTTTCTGTCTATAAAGAGACTAAGGTGACACTGTGTTCTATGCCAACTTTAGTTCCACCTCTCTTGTACTGAAAGATTTTCAGGAGACTATACATTTCCTCAAGAATTTAGTAAGTCGCCGGGTGTGGTGGCTCACGCCTGTAATCCCAGCACTCGGGAGGCAGAGGCAGGAGGATTGCTGAGTTCGAGGCTTGCCTGGGCTACATAGTGAGCTCAGAGCCAGCCTGAACTACAAAGCGAGACCCTGTCTCAAAAAAAAAAATAAAAAAATAAAGATAAAAATTAAAAAAAAAGAATTTAGTAAGTCACTATTTAATTTGCTACCACATAATCTGCTAAAAATGCTGCAGTTGTAGGGAGAGTAATTACATATAAAAAGTATTTCTCAATACTACATATATATTATACAGCTCACGGAGAAGGGGGAAACCTAACAAAATGAGTTTTTAAGGTTGAAATTGTTCTTTCACTTAAATTGAAGGAAGAATCTCAAACACATAGTTACCATATTAATACTTATTCATTCAATAATATAGTTACTAACATTTTTTTAGAATAAACAAGGATAAAGTACTGCATTTTGAATTGTGAGGGACATACTGGATAGGTAATTTCTGAAGATTTCCTCTGTGGATGACTAGTGTTAGTTTGTACTCACCATGGGCAGGTAGATCATCACAGATCCTAGCACTACTAACATAACTACTAGCAGGTATAGCAAGCAAAGTATAAAATCAATTAATTATTAATTTCTTGAATGAAATTTGGAAATTCAAATTTATAGATATTTAAAATCTAAAAAAAAGACCATTTTAAATATTAACTATTATATTGCTAATAAAAATGTTAACATGCAGGCTAACTCATTTCACAATAGTTCAAATTTTATCTCTTGAAATAATCAGAAGAAAATGACAACCTATAAAACTATGCATATAAAACAGGTGATTATAAACAAAATGGTGAGTAGTTATAGTCATACTTATGATCTTAGCTGTATGAGCTAATTTGTGTTAATTCAATGAAATCAAAATTCTCTTGCTGAAGAATCTAACAAAGCCATTGAGATTTGTTTGTCTTTCCCATTGACTGTACTGTATGGAGAAAAAGGTCTCCCACTCTACAGTTTACTATCACGCTTGGTTTAGTAAATATTCACCAAAAGAAAAATGCACAAGCCTTATTCTTCTCAGTGCCAACATGGCAGTAAATGCTTTTCAAATGGGACTATGTTAAATGAGAAATGTGCTGCTTCAGTAATAATATCCCACAGCTTCTTTGGTGGACCAGGAAAGCAGAGCTTAGCAGCAGCAGCTCTGGACACCAACTGAATCAGACCTGCCAGGGTCCTACCCAAACCTGTCATCTACTGTGATCTACAAACTCACAAACACATTATTCTATTTCTCCATTCTGGGTGTTAGTATTTATATAAGCGATGGTAATCACATTCCTCTCCAGTTGTCACGAAGAATCAAAGGCCTGGAACGTGGCACAGAGGCTGGCCCTTGGGACACACTTACTAAATGATTGTCGTGACACAGTAACTCTTCTCTGGAACTTAGGTGCAAAGCTAACACTGCTCGCTGTCGTAAGAGTCCTCACTTAGCTGGGTTTTTATCACAGAAGCCAGTTCAAAGGATGACTACTAATCATCTTTGTCTAGGTTTAAACTGGCAGGGGTTCCTTACAACTTAAATATAAGTTCAACTTTGACTGCAAGATTTTTTTAAAAAGAAAGAAAGAAAGGAAAGAAAGAAAGAAAGAAAGAAAGAAAGAAAGAAAGAAAGAAAGAAAGAAAGAAAGAAAGAAAGAAAGAAAGAAAGAAAGAAAGAGAAAGAAAAAGAAATTGCCAAAGCACAGCACTTACAGCTCGACTTCTTTGCAGAGTCGTGCAGGGAGTGTGAAATGCATGAGGCCTTGCCACTCTTCTGCAGTGCAGATGCTGTGATAGGACAGTTTTTCCATAGTTACCCGGTAAATGCACTCTGAGTGACGAATTCTATGATACATCTGGAAAGAAAATAAAAAATAAACTGAAATAACATTTAAAATAATTTGGCATTAAAATTCAGAATTTGGCATAATGGAATCAGAGGAATCACTGAAAGTAACGTTGGCTTGTTACTGTTCATGTTCCCACAGACACTGAAGCTGTGAACACATGAGACCTTGAAGATGCAAAAGCTTTATCTTTGTAATTGTCATTTAAGAAGTCTTACTTAATTCTGTAACAAGTAGCTTTTTACCAGACATCATCTCTGGGGAGTATTACGGGTTCTTCTCGTCACAGTGTTTTGTATTGAATTTATAAAATGTTAGTTAAAAAAATATGAAAATAAAGCAGGTTCATTTTATTACCAGAAAATAAATGCGTATTAATAAGTTTAAAGAATATGCTTCTAAACCTGTTAAAAAGTCATTGATTACATGACTTTAGATGATTACTTGTAAAACTCAACTCCTTAGAGATTTCATATTTTCTCTTTGATGATTTCTTTGTATATTTTTATATTTTAAAAATGAATAAAATTGGGATTCTATTGGTGTTAAACAGCAATAACTTCAAAATATAATACAAATTTGTATATACCAGTCATAGATTGTAACCATAAAACTGACATATAAATACATACCTATTATAATGCAAAGTAGAAGTGCACATTTCACTGACTCATCAAATTAAGTTCCTGTATATTTATATTTATGCAAATGCAGTTTTATAAGTAACTATACTATAAACATAAATATTATTTTATTCTATTTATTATATTATAATTAATATCTATATATTATATTTATAAATAATATGTTTACATTTCTTTCTAATAAATGATTTATTATTTATATTAAAATAAAATAAATATTATTTATAAATATTATAAATGACAGATTAGGGGGAAAACTAGAAGCAAAGCAAATGGAGTAGATCAGTATTATGTACATGTGAATTTGTAAGCAGGAAGAACTAATTCAGAGGGGTGACTTCAAGGAAAAGCAAAGGAATCCTCCACAGCAAGCCACTGGAGAAAATGTGTGGCATCATGGCAGGTCTGAGCAGCTTTTTTTTTTTTTGGTCCAGAGATCAAACTCAGGACCTTGCACTTGCGAAACAGACAATGGAACCACAGACCTAAATCCCGGTCCTGAGCAGGTTTCTTAACAGCTCACATTTTCCCTAACATATTGTAGGGCAGCTGTCAGTAGATAAGACTATAAACATAGCATATGTCACACTGTAAGTGGAACTCTATGGACTGATAGTTAAGATGTCTGCATCATGTCACCCTATAAAAATATTTAGCTTCTTGGTGACCACAAATTTCTTTAGCACGGCATGGCCACTAAAATATCTGAATGTAAAAAGCCTTAATCAGTAAAAGAACATGGGGGAGACAGGCTCAATGACTGCACACTTCTTAATACTTAAATATACCATATCAATTTATCTATATTATAAAATAGAAACTAAAATAAAAATTAAAAGCATAAAAATAGACACACTTAAAAATATTTTATTTAATGAACAAGGCCTGTTTTGTTCTCATTATACAACTGTGTATTTTTAAATGAGAGCATTGTAACTGCATATGTTGTCAAATTATTTAATATATTAGTTCGTGAAAGTGACTTAAGATCTGACCTAACAATTTATTTCAGTACTTTTCAGTTTTATTATCTTAGAAGGATATAACCCACAGTGGATTCAAATTAAATGAAGGTAGGATTTGCGGTTCTCAAACATCACACTTATAGTTTTGTTTCCTAACCACTACTAATATGTTGATTGTAATGCAGATGAATTTAGATATTCAATCTGCTGATTCTACAAAATAATTAGCTGTGTTATATATTATTAAAATATATTTAAAGGCAATAAAACTCTTTTAAGAAAATTATTGATTTTTCAATCAGTCAAAACCTACTTCATAAAACAAGTCATAAAACATTCAATTTTATAGCTAAAGGGAAGGAAAAGGAAGAACAAATGGAAAGCCAGGAGCTCTCAGATTTACACTGATACTAGGGAGAGGCACGGTCTAAACATCCAGATTCAAGGGCATCTGGGTGTGGACTCTAAGGTGCAAGCCTGTTAAACCAGAATGTCAGAGGCTGGGCCAGAAAGATCTCTGAGAGTGTAAGGCTGGCATGGGCTATACAGTGAGTTCAAGACCAGCCTGAGCTATACAGACAGCCTATTTTAAAATGAAACAAAACAAAAACAACAAAACCAAAAAACCAAAGCATATTAAAAGGCAAAGTTCACTAGACTGATTCAAAAAGCATGACTCAACTATTTGTTGCTTACAAAAATCTTACTTTAAATACAAAACAGAGTAACAATGCCAGGCATGGTGGCTCAAGCTTGTAATCCCAGCACTCAGGAGGCAGAGGCAGGAGGATTGCTGAGTTCAAAACTTGCTTGGGCTACATAGTGAGCTCAAGGCCAGCCTGAACTACTAACCAAGACCCTGTCTCACCAAAAAAAAAAAAAAAAGAACAGAGTAAAAGTAAAAGAATGAGGAAAATATATCACTTAATGTCAGTCAAAAGAAAAGAGTGGCTTTATTAATAACAGCAAACTAGATTTTATACTTAAGATTATTATCAGAGATATAGCAATTCTAAATGTCATGAATGTAATAAACCTGTGTAAACAATGACAGATAAATAGCAACCAAAACAGACAAAAAAACTAATACACAGGCCTAGAGATTTAGCTCAGTGGTTCCGGCGCCTGCCTCACAAGCCCAAGGTACTGAGTTAGATCCCAATAACCACATACAATACTGGGCGTGGTGACTCATGCCCACCAGCAATCAACACCACATACCACAGTGCCAGATGTGGTGGCTCACGCCTGTAATCCCAGCACTCAGGAGGCAGAGGCAAGAGGACTGCTGAGTTCGAGGCTTGCCTGGGCTACATAGCAAGCTCAGGGCCAGCCTGAACTACAAAGCGAGACCCTGTCTCAAAAAAAAAAAAAGACTAATACATAATTACATTTGGAGATTTCACAGCACCCTTGGAACTGACCTACTGACATAACCACCAGCCAAAATCCTAATAAGATTTTCTACAAGAAATGCAAAGGTGATTCTAATTCATATGTCAATACAAAGGACCTAAAAGAGCAAAATAGTCTGAAAACAAAGAGAGTCAAGAAATTCTACTACCTGAGTGCAAGGCGTATTACAAAGTTGCAATAATTATAAGAGGTGGCAGTGAGATAAAGGGCCTAGACAGGTCAATGGAACTCATATATACACCCAGTTGACTTCCAGCAAAGGTACAAGAGCAACATAGCTGAGAAAACAGTCTATTCCACAAATAATGGTGGAACAACTGAATATTCAAATACAAACAAATGGATTTGATGCTTACATTATACAATATACAAGTATTTTCTCCAAATGAATACAGAACTCAGTTTAAAATCTAAAACTATAAGATTTTTGGTAGAAAATAGAAAAGAAATTCTTTGTAGTCTTTGGTTAGTCAAATATTTCTTAATACTAGGATGGCAAAGTGATATATATATATTTTTTTTTTTTTTTTGAGACAGGGTCTCACTTTGTAGTTCAGGCTGGCCCTCAGCTCACTATGTAGCCCAGGAAAGCCTGGAACTCAGCAATCCTCCTGTCTCTGCCTCCTGAATGTTGGGATTAGAGGCATGAGCCACCATGCCCAGCACTGTGGTATGTGGTACTGATTGCTGGTGGGCGTGAGTCACCATGCCCAGCATTGTTGTATGTGGTCAGCGGGATCAAACTCAGGACCTTGCGCTTGCAAGGCAGGCACTGGAAGCACTGAGCTATATCTCCAGCCCCAAGTGATAATTTTTAAAATTCCATCTATTGGACTTTTCAGAAGTAAAACTTGTTCTTAGAAAGAAACTATAAAGAGAATGTAGGGTAGGGAATTTAGCTTGGTGATGCTGCACAGTTGATACCCTTGTATAAAAAAAAAGATTAGAAGAGAATGTAAATACAGGTAAAAGTCTGGAAGAAACTATTTGCAAATAACTTATTTGACAAATGACTGCATCTGTAATGTGTGAAAGACCAATAAAATTCAGTAATATGAAAACAATCACAAATAGGGTAAAAGATATAAGAAAAAATTTCATCGACACTGACATAGAGATAGCAGATTATAGGAAATGGATGCATATAACGATTTAAATTGTGTAAAAAATCATAACCCCTGAGGGGAATGGTTTGGCAGTTTCTCAAACAGTTGACCATATTTCTCCAATAGGGGTCACTGCTGTGCATACAGAGTTTGACCAAAACAGGCTGCCAACATGCTCGCGCGCGCGCGCGCATGCGCACGCACGCACGCGCACACACACACACACACACACACACACACACTCACAGAGCTTTGTAAAAAAATGATTTCAGCTTTTTGCAAGTCACATAAATGTTTCTCCATAGGTGAAAAATAATTTATACTTCATCCATACAACTGAATACTACACAGTAATGAAAAAGAATTAAATGTTAAACATGAGGCATCATTGGTGAATGTCAGTAAAGATTAGTGAAACAAAGCCAAAAGAATATAGATCCCATGATTACATTTACAGAAACTGATTCTAGAAACACAAAGTAATTCACATTGGTAGAAACAGATCATTGATCATTTGAAGATGGAGAGGGTAAGAAAGAAGGGTTGTAAAAGGTTTCAGAAACATCTGGAGCTGATGGATAAACTCATTATACTGAATATGGGCATGGTTTCATGGGCATGAGTATATATCAGGTTGTATGATTTAAATATATTCAATTTATTGTGTATTAAGAAACCTCAGTAAAATTATCCCAAAATTTTCTGCTCTCACTTTTTATGGGGACAGGTATGATAATTTGTGTACATGACACATAAATTTCAGCGCAAAAGACTTGGCAATGAAAATACTTAAATATTTTCTAATACCTACTTTCAAAATGTCCTCTTTATAGTATACTTTCTTCAGAGAAACAATTATTTCTAATTTACTGTTAATGTCACTGGACTCTTGAGAGTCCAACAAATGTTTATTTCCTTGAACATATCTCCTAAATATCAAATATAGGTGTCATTTGTCATGGGAAGTGGCTAACAGATGCTAGTAATTGTCTTTTAATGAAAGAGGAATGTATAAATAATCTACAGATTCAATAAATTCCCCAAGTACTTTCCACAGATTGCAAATCAATGAGTAGCACAAATGGAAATGCATATACTTCTCAAATCCATCTACATAACTGTGAACTCTTTTGGACAACAATAAAATAACATCTTTACTAAAAAAAAATTGAGGAACTAGAGCTTGGATAAGATTTACCACACACTGGACACGTCTGCCACCTTTGCTCAGAACACCACTTCATCATGGGAAACTAAGTCCCAGAAAAGAAAGGTGTACCTACCACATGAGATTTCTAACAACTCTGTTTCTCATATGTTAATCAAGAAAATGAAGTTTCCTTAGTATCATTCCCTTAAAAAGCAGATCAAGATGTAAGTTTTCACATTTTTCTCCTATACTTAAGTGGACTATTATTTGCTTTCTAGGATGCTGCAAATTTGTTAAGAAGGTGAACAATCAGCACTTAGCATTTGAAATGTGACTTCTTATAACTAAAAAATTATTCTAGAATATGGAAACTATAACAGCAAAATGCACAGAAGTAATTTACTTCCCTTTTTCAATAGAGATAAAAATCTGTACTCATGTTGAAGAATTTTAAATTTAAGACAGTCCCAAGCAAACTACTAAGTACAGCATCAGAGTTCTTTCTACAATGAGATTTGCAACAGTGCAAAGAGGACAATAGCTGTCTCCCACTCTTCAATTGATATGAACCTGGGGAAAAAATGAAAGTTTGAGTTTGTCATGTTTTTATGAAAAAAGACATAGTTCAGTTCAGAAGAAAACTGAAACCTAAGAAGAGTAACTTTCCTACTGTGTGCTGAAAATGTTCTTCGTTCCATTCAACATGAGCACATCTTGAGGAGAAATTCCAGAGTTCTCTCTTCCATAAACTTCCAGTTTCATCTTAGAGTAAACATCAACAATCACTCTGTTGGCTTAAAGGTCCTTTTTGATGAACATAAATGAGGCAAAATCTAGTTTTAGTGAAAAGCTTGTGAAAATCAAATTTTAAAAAAAAGCAATATGTGTAGTGAATTGAGATTTTATGACAGTGGTTATAAGGAAAAAAAAATCCTGAATAGAGTGAAAAGCAAGGAGGATGTATTCTATTGTAACCCGGAAGACAATCCTATGGAACTGGTCTTAGTCCTTTCATCTGTTGAAGGAACTAAATTGTAGGAACATAAATTAAGGAGTTTAAGATTAAAAAGTTGGAAATCAGTGGAGTAGATATTGGGAAGTGCATCTGCTTGATTTTGAGTTTTCAGTTGTACTAAGGATGCATCAAGAATACATATATAAACACACACACACACACACACACACACACACAAATGGTCAGAGGACAATCCAATTAGGAAGTGCAGAGAGAAAGAGTATTACCTGAGGAAGGGCTATATTTACTTCAGAGCGTGCACTTTTTAAAACTCAACTAATAAATGACCAGTATGTCTCTACAGAGAGGACACTGAGTCACACAGATTTTAACAACTGCTAATTTTCATTATCTACCTAGTACAGCATTTTACATTGAGTGCTCTAATCCTATTTGAGAAATAAATGGATGATCATGGTAGTTATAAAATATGTAATTGAGCACAGAAAACAATTTGAGTTCAATTGAAATTAATTATCTATATATTTGCAGACTTGGAGAATAGTTAAACTTTTACTTTTCATGCTACCTAAAAAATGTAGTCTAAGAATTGTTGTGCACTAAAATCTAGGCATTCAAATAAAAACAATATGGGGCATGTGGACATGTGTATTAGTTACTAATATTACTGTTAACAAGGGAACAGCTGAAGTTTGGAATGGCTTTGTCACTCAACTCATTACTAAATATGATAGACTTCAAATATTTCCCAGAAAATTTCTTAGGAATTTGAGTGTTATTCTCAACAGTCAGCTCATTATTCACAATTATGAGTTTTACTGACATTACTCTTCAAAGTATACCTTGAGTGCTAAACTTTCTATATGTTCCATACTCTTCCAGTAACTTTGTGTTTGCTCTGCCTTCATGGTACTTTGCATGCACTTGAAGGACACCATCTCCATTTCTATGAAGATTAGTAGTGTCAATTTGACTGGTACAGTGTTATTTCTCAGTATGTTTGTAAGGGTGTGTCTAAAGAAAGCTAGTAGTGGAAATTGGTCAGAGAAGACCTACACTCAGTCGTGACGACAGGCCTCATGGCACTGGTTGAGGCTCAGATGGAATAACAAGGCAGAGAGAAGAAATCTTTTTCTTCTCTGGAGCTAGAATACCCTTTTCCTGAATGACATATCAAAACTAAGTTTGACAACACTTGGAATATTATTTATAGTAACAGCCCCTCTACAACTCAGCTTTCTGGCCTCATACTAAGAGTTATACCATCAGCTTCTCTGTTGAGAACCTTCAGACTGGTCTGAATAACACTACTGGCTTTGCACATTTTCCAGCTGACAGGCAACTGTGGGTTTCTTCATCTGCCATAATCATGTGAACCAATTCCCTAGTGTCTGCTCTCCTGTACCAGTACTCTAGAGAACCTATTGGTTCTCAAATTGTGCAGAACCCTAATTACATCCTAGTCTGCACACAGAGCTCAAAAACACATCTTAATATTTGTCTTCTCCCAGGCAACCTTAGGAAAGGGCAATGTCAAATGAAAGGCTAGGGAGCTTGGAACCAGTTCATATTTAACCTCAACTCTACCACATACTTGCTATTAACCTGGGCAAATTGTTTAAACTTTGTGAACAATTTTTTTCTTGTAAAGTGTAGATGATAATTTCACTCAGACTTGTTGTGAGACTGAACTTCTATATGTAAATATTCAGAACAAGGCTTATCACACAGTAAAGCATTATATCAAGGAGGAACTGTTCTTATTATAGTGATCTTTATCTCTATCATATGATATAGAAAAGACAGTATGTGTTTGTTGAATTCAATAATTAATAAAGATTGAATCACTAAGTTTATCTCTAGCCAGCTGGTTTCATCTGAATAGTGATTTTTCCATATTCCAATAGTGAATCTGCTCTGAAAATTTCCTTTCTTCAGGCCAAAAATGTAACAGGTATTACTGTCATCTTAGCTTCTTGCATCATGTCAGATGTTGCTTTAAAATGATAATGTATTTAAGGAAATTGGCTTGCTTAGTTTTAAAAGACTCAGTCAAATGACTCTTTTCTATTGATGGTACTTCCAACTACTAGCTAATTCAATGAATTTAACGGTGATGTTGTCAATCAGGCATACGCCTCTTTAATTCAATAAACACAATGTAGTTCAATGCATCTACAGACAAAATAAAGTGATCTGCACACATAATGAACATTTATGTCCCGCCATGTATCTTGGCCCTTAGGCCTTGTAAAATAGACCAATGAGCCTAACAATAATAAAAGTAGCCATAATATTTTCATGTTCACTATCAGAAGCAATTTTAATTGACTTTATTGGTACATTTTATACATTCATTATGAACATATTCAATACTGACAATTTGTACCTATACATGATACATTTTGATTCTCATTTTTCCCCTTTCTCTTTCCTTCCTACAACCTCCACCCCCTATATACATAAGCTGTTTCTTTCTTTTATACTATCAAATTTTTTCCTTCCCTTCTTTACTTTGTCCTATCCACAATTTCCCTTTTCTTTTTGTATGTTTTCTTCCTATTTCATATTACCTATCATACATTTTGGCATTCATTTACACCTTTAGTTTTTGATTCTGTGCCCTATTTATTTTAATTATGAGTATGTCTTCAAGTGACATACTCATATGTACATCAATTTGAGTATAAACAACAAATTTATTACTCTTTATGGCAGAGTAATACTCCATTTGATTTTTTTAAAAGCATCTCTTCTTTATCTAGTTTCCTGCTGATAGGTATTTGGGTTGTTTCCAAGATTTAACTATCACAAACTGAGCTGCTATAAACATGGGTGCACATATGTCATTGTGACATGAATCCTTTAATTCTTTTTTGTATACACCTAGCAGGGAAATAGCAGGAACAAATGGGACCTCTTAGTTTTTTTGAGAAATCCCCACACTGATTTTCACAGTGGTTGCACCAGTCTATATTCCCACCAACTGTGGAGAAGGGTTCCTTTCTCCCTGTAGCCTCACCAGCATCTGTTGTTGGTTCCTTTAATGATAGCAGCCATTCTTTGTGGAGTGAGATACAATCCCAGTTGTTGTTTTGATCTGCATTTCTCAGATGGCCAATGGTGTTGAACATCTTTTTCATATATTTCTTTGTGGCCTTTACTTCTTCATCTGAAAAAATGTCTGCGCATTTCAGATGCCTATTTTTGAATTGGGTCTTTAAATTTGGGGAGGCTGAGTTTTTAAACTTCTTTATATATAATCTATATAGTAATCCTTTGTGTGAGAAACAACTGGTAAATAGTCTTTCCCATACTGCAGGCTGTCTTCTCACTGTTGATGGTTTCTCTTGCTGTTCAGAAACTTTTTAGTAAATGAGGTCCCAGTTGTTGATTCTTTCTGCTAGTTCCCATGCTGCTGAGGTTTTTTTATGAAGTCTTTCCCTATGCCAATGTTTTCAAGAATTCTTCCTAACCTATTTTCCCACAGGTTTAAATGGGTTTCCACACTCTTGTTAAGGATATAAACTGTTCAAAAGCAGAATTAGTTTGAATTTCCTAGAATTTAACCATAGCAAAAAACTAAAGGGTACATCATAGTGCATGACATTTTTCATCATTTTTATAAAATACGTTCTCTTAGATTATAGTCTGTACAATAAGGCAAAAATACCCTAAATAAAATGACCTTAGTAAATATTCATGTGTATTCTCAGGGAAGAAACAGAACTTCAGGAAAAGGAAGGAACCCTGATGGTTTTTCAACTGTTAGCAAAATACATCTCAGAAGAGTCTTTTCCTAGTAAAAAAAAAAAAAAAAAAAAAACCAAAAACCTCAAGGTATTACAACAGATTTGCTTAAAAAACAAGTTGCAGACTGATGATGCAAATTCAGGTCTTGGCCCTTTTTCTACTGTTTATGACACTAGAGTCCTCAAAAGCTTAGAGTTCTGAGAAACCAGTGTAAGAGAATCAGCTGGTACCTATTGATAATAGCATAACCTGAGAATGTTTTCTTTCATTTCTGATTTAAAAGGCTGATTATTTCAACAAACAAAAAATAAAAAGCATCACTTCAGAGAAAATAAATTATGCTTTGTTGGAACAAAATTTTACAATACAATAACCCAATACTCTGTTTTCATCCAACTGGAAAGTCAGGGAGAAGAAATAAAAAGTCACCAGAGGTGGAGATTCAGATGTTCTATACTCTTTTCTGATTGAAAAATACTTTCAAAAATAAAACAGTTTGTTTTGGGGGTTTTCTTGGTGGTACTGTCAATTGAAGCCAGGGCCTCACATTGAGCTACATCTCTAACCCTCTATTATTATTTTATTTGAAACAGAATCTTGTTAAATTGTTATGTTGCCCAAGTTATGCTCTTAATTTATAATTCTCCTGCCTCAGCCTCCTGGAGTGCTAGATTTACAGGCATGCATTAAAATTACAGTCATCCACTGATAAGTTTCAGGAAAGAGCAAAAGTACTGCAGCAATGAACTGATAGCTTCCATTCCACAGACAACTTCAAGCTACTCTGCATACCTTTCAACAAATCCTTTAAAAGCATGTCTTTGGGCCCAATGACAGCAACACCTTGACAGGGCTGCTAAGACACATAGGACATGCTACTGCTGGACAGCAGAACTTTGTGGTGATGTAAGAACTGCTTCAAAAGTTACAGAAGTATACAATCTTGTCATTTTACTAAAACTTTACCCTAAGGAATCAATATGAAATCAGAATACCTATTTATAACTTTTCAAATGAAGCATTATTTTTCTGGTTCAATTTTAGTTATGATTGAATCTAGGTTTGTTGGATACAATTAGTTTAGAGAAGTTTTTTGACTCCCTTGATTTAGTTCCTCAAACAGTAGCTGTATTTATACTGATAATTATGTATTTCTTGGAATCAAAGTTTCAAGGGACATATGGACAACTGGATAGATTTTTAAGATAATCAAGTTCCAAATTCACTCCTCTTACCTAAAAATGCCTGTTTCTCATATCTTATTTAAAAGATAGCCCTACTTCCAGAATGCTATTAATGCAAATATCTCTTAAAACAAAATGTTACATAAAATACTTATATTAATGACATCTAAAATGATATTCAAAGCTTTCATAAACTATTAAAGATGAACCTAAATGAAGTTTTGATTGACAGATCATTACAAATAATTTTGATGATAAAACTAACAGTACTTTTTGGTATCATATTTCATGTTGAGTTCCTAGAAATTGTATACAATGAGCTTTAATTCCTTTCTGTTTGAAGGTAGAAATAAATCTTCTAGCTTGTTTAAAAATAAAAGGGATAAGCTGGAATAAAAGCTATGGCCAAATGTAGGAATTAAATTTCTGTCACAAAACAAAGTTCCAAAGACTGAAATGACCAAAAGGACTTCTGCAGTGTTAGGCAGGAACTGTCAATATGTATGATGTGGGACGAGAGAGGTTTATTAGCAAATTCTCTTCTAAAAGAACCAAAGAAAAAAAAAGTTGAAAAAGTTTCTGGGAAGAGACCTTCAGATACTATCTTTACCAAATAAAGAAAGCGGATGCCTCTGGTGATAGACACAGGTCTGCCAACAGCATGCACAAAGGCATCTGTGTCGGAATCATAACCTCATTTGATCATGACAAAAGGCAAGTCCAACTTAAGAAACATTCTATAAATTATTAGACCTCTATTTTTAAAAAATATCCAGGTCAGAGAAAAATGTAGAAAAACTGAAGAATGGTGCTAAAGTGAAAGTGTTTCAAGAGATCTGCTGAACAACAAATAGTACAGTGTTTTGGCAGTGGTAGTGTTCCCCAAAAACCATCATGCTGGATCCCTAGCTCCCAGTACCTCAGAATGTGGCCAGATTTGGAGATAGGGCCATAAAAGAGATAAATAGAGTTTGTGAAATAACAGATACACATGTTCATAGGAAAAATGAACACTACATTTTCTACTAACAAGATATGGTTACTGTATTTTTAAAAGTAATATAAAATCATCAAGTGGCTTTGGTATTAAAGTACATTTAAAATGGTGACAAATCAATATTCAGAATGTATTAAATTACATCCTTTGTAACTTTTAAAGTAAATAAGAATCATAAGCTCTTCATATTTTTATTTGTGAAAGATACACAAATGCTAGCTTGTGAAACTACTATCAGTAGTAGTTTATTTCTGACGAGGTACCTAATATTGTCCCCTAAGAAGGCACCATGATGACTGAGAAGGTGGGTATCCCCATTAAATAGTACTAACTGGATTGAAATGGTTATTCTTTACCACTAGAGTATCACTTTGTACAATTTTTGTTCCTAGTTATGTCCTAGCTGTTTCCAGTAGTTAGGTGTGTGTTACTACAGAACTCAGGACTATTCCCAAAAAGCCATTTCTCCAAGTTATTGTGATGCTGGCTTAGTTTTATAAAAATCATCAATACATTTTCTCTAGTTTTAGTAATTCCATTAGCAGATCACTAGAGCTTATTTCCATAAAAATGTTCAACTCACTTAAAACATAACAATGTAAAAGAAAAGCCACAGATTTTACCCTTTTAAAAGGCAGACGTTGGAATACAAGTTGAACCTCATTTGATTCATCAGTGAACAAGCAAGATTGCTGTGAAGATCAAGGGTCCAACACGTATCCTAAACAGAGGTCTTACTTTTCTGAGGGCAAAACTTTCCTGCTTGTTGTGAAAATATAATTTATTCTATTATCTTGGTGCAAACTTCTCAAATGCAGCACATGTGATGAACACTAAAAGTTTAGATAACACTTACCTTACTCATTTCAGGAGATACAATAAAATACAAACCGGACACTGAAACATTCTACCTATACATTAACTTCAATTTTTTGAACAAATTCACATCTAGCAACAAGTGCAAAATGTCATGATATTTTCTTTTCTTTCAAGACGTGTTATGGCATTTCTTCACATATGAACTATCAGCAATCACTGTTCCTCATTTGTACAAAAAGGTTACAATTTAATACTGAGCAGTAGAGAGGTCTTTACAAACCAGTACTTACATTAGCACAGTGTAAGGCCAGGGCACAGAAGACAGCAAACATCTTGAAGTTGTTCTCATCCGTCTTGGAAAAGGCACTGCCACTGATTTTGTTCACCATCTGCACTACCCCAATCACGCTTCCTCGGCTCACAATAGGCATGCACAGGATATTCCGGGTGGTGTAGCCTGTGTATAGATCCACTTCTCTGAAGGAACATGAGAAGACAAAGCAATCAGTCAGAGGAAAAAGAAGGCAGGAGGCAATAAGTGACACATTCTGTTACAAATCTCCATGTATGTGCTTGTATTACAAACAACTACAGTGACATCATTAGGTTCTAAAGCCAGGTAAAAAGTAATATCTAAAAATATCTTATTAGAATCTTCTTAAAAATAGTCTCATTTGTTATTGGGTTATCAAGAATTTTCCAGAGTGGTCTTTATACATAGCTTCTGGTTTACAGTTGGGTTTTTAGTATAGTTGTGTTTTTAGTAAGCAAAGTGAATTTGGAAGAAAAATATAATAAATTTGCTAAAATAATAACTTCCTTTGAACTTGGCCGTATTTATGAAAGACATAATTTGTGAAACCAACTCAAATGGGTATTATCACACTGTGCTCGCTTCGGCAGCACATATACTAAAATTGGGTATTATCACACTAAAAATGTAGAGCAGGGGTATCAAACTACATTTCACTGACCCATTCTTGTATTATAAAACACAGCCCCGGCTCACGCCTGTAATCCCAGCACTTGGGAGGCAGAGACAGGAGGATTGCTGAGTTCGAGGCTTGCCTGGGCTACATAGTGAGCTCAGGGCCAGCCTGAACTACAAAGCGAGACCCTGTCTCAAAAAAAAAAAAAAAAAAAACACAGCTCCATCATTCACTTAGGAACTGTCCATGGGGACTTGTAAAAAGACCCCAAAGCCTGTATGTGCAATATAATTAGTGTCATGTGTTAAACAGAAATATTTTGCTGACTTCTATCTGAGGAAATGGGTTTATAAACATGACTAAGGTCTACAAAAATAGCCACATGACCGACTGTACAGCAGATATGGGCAGAACTCAGAGCCTAGGTCTCATTTCCTGTGGTGTGCTTGAGACTTATCCACACTGTTGCATCTGTTAGTACTTTGGTCCTTGTTAACGCTGTTCATCGTTCACCAGTTAATGATCAGCATTATCTGTGAACAGCCAGTTGATGATAATTATAAATTATGCCCTTTGAAGACCTGGATACAAATCTTGGGTGAGCACATGCATTAACGTTCCTCACTCCTGCAATTCCACCGAGGAATAGAGATAACTAATGGACTGTTCAGTAAATGTACTTTTAAATTTTCCAGAAAAGTCACAACTGTTCCCACCAGGGGGCTTTGTACCACTAGTGGTACCAGGGGGCAGTCATGCAAGGCAGTCTGGCATGACTCACCTCCTGAGTCTCAAATTATGTAATTCACCCCAGTCCATGCCGTACTAGCAAATGTCAAAATTGAAATTTAAAACCAAACTGGTTAATCTGGTCAATGTTATTTTATCACTACTGTGGAGCAGCCTTGGGGCATATGATTTAATAGATGGTGCAACAACGTGACTACACCAGAGTGGGAAAAAGGCCCCCTAGTGCCACCAGTCAAATTGCCTGGCTATTGGCTGTTGTTATAACATTATTAACACCTATAGCTGGACATCATTACATATTCATAGCGTAGAATACCTCACCTTTTATCTAAATCAGCTGACTACTGATAAGACAGTTCACAGAAAACAAAAACAAATGAAAAAATGAAGAAATAACTGAGTTGAGAGTTGAGGAAGTGCGGGTGGCTGGAGGCGGGCTCCCTGAGGGGGACGCTGGAGAAGGAGACTGGTCTCCCCACCTGTTGAAGCGCGGATCCGCATAGGCATCCGGGATGTTCAGGACTTCTCCTGTTCTTGCCACTTGACCAGCGATTCCTTTCTCAATGGAAAATCTGCACATATAAAAAAGAGAGAGAGAGACATGCTCTTTAAAATATTGATGCTGTAGAACAGTTCTGAAACATTTCATTACTATCAAATATTGACTAAAAAGCCATTGGTTTATTTTAAATCATGTACTAGTTTTATATTTAGATATCTGGAATCATCTTATTAACTATATCAAAATAAAGCAGAAAAAAGCACACAGTGATCATTTAAGAACCTCGTCTTAAGATGTAACTCATGATACATTGGAATATAATTGGATCACAAATTAAACTGAAAATTAGTGATCCTAGTGCTGATTAATAACACCCCTTTGTATTTGCAAGGTACATTGTAGTTTACAGTTTGCTTCAAGATATATTCTCTCAGTGGTTGCTCAGTGAGATGTGAACCGAGGCCTATCTGAGTCCACTAACTTGCCAATATTCTCCAAATGGTATTGGACCAATAAAAACTAGAGTGCACATTTACACCACTGCGATTCCCTCTACTCAATAACCAAACTCACAGATTACACCTGAACCTTTAGATGGGTAGGATTTGAATTTTATGTTGTTTCTAACCAAATCCTATGTACACATATTACAGAAGTATTTTTCTTTCTCTAACTTGCTAAATTTGAAATCAAGATATAAGCATAACTGTATAATTATATATTTGATAACTAATATTGACATTTTTTTACAGATATATTCTCACATTCATACATATTTTACTCATTTTATTAATTTTACCATCATCACATATGCATTTGTTTCAATGTTTAATTAAGAAAGATATTTAAAATTCCTAGTATCCATATTTTCAATAGTTCAAAAGTAATTTTCATAATATTACATTTTTGACATTATGGGAAATAATCATTGCCGAAATAAAGCTTCACCTTAGGGATTATCAAGAAAATTCAATGCAGAATTGACATAAAATGGAGTTAAAACATCCAAAGATGACATTGAATACAACTGTAGGTTGTCTTCTCAGTTTCCTTGTGCATTGAACAGTATGAACACAACACATTAGATAGCCATGAACCAAGATTCAGAATCCCCTTGGCGGTGTGTGCTGTTGGTACTGGTCTCCGCGCTGTCTGCACCATTCTTTCCCCACATTCTCTGCTTTCTGTTCTGTAGTGAGGGGATGCAGAACAAAGGAGACTTCCCTATGTAAGGGTCTGGCATCAGCCAGTCATCTCAAGGATATAGTAAGCACGCTCCTGTTTTCCTCTGTTTGTAAGCACAGGGTCTAAGTTATTTTTTTTCCAAATGAGATCAATACCAGAGGTGTTAGGCAATGCTCAAAACTTAAACTAGAGAATGACTTTAAGCAGAGTGACTATCCTGAGATCTAAAACACAAAAAAAAATAAAACAAATTTTAAAACACGTATTTAGAGAGCTTGCAAATCAGACTTGGGAGACTATGGATGATAGGATCTGTCACCCTTCACAGAGAAGCAGATACACACAGCAGAAGTGAGGGACACCTTGAGGAGGCCGCAATTTGCTCTTGAGGGATAATTTTCTTATATGATAGACTGCCCAAATAAACAGCAATCCTGCATGAGGCAGAGTGTTTCACTAGAGAACTTTAGAGCATTAGTAGAAGAGGAGACATAGGAGACATGAAGAAAAGCAATGCCAGCGTGAACAAGAACTTCCAGCCAATGCACAAAGGAGTTTCCAGCCCCAGCACACTCCGCGTGCTCTGGGAAGTCTGTGACAGTGCTCCCTGCAGGTTTCCTGACCACCACACCTCCACCAACAAACCAATTCCAGTTTATTCATTTAAGTGACAAGTGCTCCCACTCATAGGACAAAGAAGGTTTCCGTTTCAAAATGCAACAGAAGTTGTCACTGATAAAACCAACCAAATGGCCAGTTGATACATGTGTTTCCATCATCAAACACACCAGATCAGTGTCCTCTACTGTCTGGACCTTGGTGAAACAGCCCCACCGGCTGAGAAGTGGTATGGGCCAAAGTGGGTATGCCTGTCCTGGCTCTTAAACATGGAGAAGCCTCAGACTCCAGGTGGAGTGTATCTTTACCTACCTGGGAGCACTAGTAAGTTTTTCCAACATGATTTCCAAAAGGACCGCCTCCGGAAGACGGCATTTCCAGGAGTGACGCTAACGCTTCCTAGGTGTGGTTTCGCTGGCACTGCAATGTCATTCCCAGAAGTACTACCTTCAGGAGGCGGGTCCTGGTGGGAATGATATCACAGTATGACAAGTATTGTCAGCATACCTGTGAATAGGCACAGAAAAGTGGGTAACAGAACACCTGCACATGTGTGACCAGAGCCTAGGACGTGCCACTCTAGCTGTACCTTATCTCTTTGGTCTTCTTGAAGACGGGCTTTCCTTCTTTTTCCTCTCCAATATCAAAAAGGTCTGAATACAACTCCTTGTTCTTATGGTCTACCTGGAAAAGTGCACAACGATCGGCATTCACCAGGTTTTTTGCATATATCTAAAGATAAATGACAAAACAAGAGTAAGCTAATGAGGAATTCAAAGAACTTACAGGTGAGCTTCATCAAGAAGTAAATATTATTTTCAGCTATACCATGCCTTGATAAGGAATGAAATTAGCATCTTAAATAAACAAACATATAGGTATAAGATGTTATATATATGTTTATGTAAGTGTAAGCTACTGTTATGTGCTGATATTAACAGAGAACAATAAAATCTAATAAACAGCTCACATGTACTCACAGTTTCAGCGGGATGAGAAGCTGAAACACTAAAGCACTTTCGTACTGGTGGATAAACACCTACTGGACTAATTTCCTCTGAGCCCCCAACCATGCAAAACTGTCTTCCAGAACCTCTCAAGCTTCTCCTGGTGCTTTGGTCTGAGACTCCGTCAGCACCAAAGACAACATCCATTCTAAGTGGTTAATGTCTGTGACTATTTCTAAAACTATGAAATATAATCTCCAAAGACACACAGTTTGATATTTGCATTAGGTGAATTGCATTTGCTAAAATGACTAGTAACCTGTTAACAATTATTAAATATCGGGGCAGGGATTTAGCTCAGTGGTTCCAGAGTCTGCCTGGCAAGCTCAAGGTCCTGAGTTCAATCTCCGGTACCACATAACATAATGCCAGGCATCGGGGATCACTTCTGTAATTCCAGCACTCGGGAGGCAGAGGCAGGAGCATTGCTATGAGGTTAGCCTGGGCTACATGTACCTTTGTACATTAATTTACTCAATTCTCACAATAATAACATTGAGTCGGGAAAAATTTTATCCCCACTTTACATATTAGAAAGAGTGGTGTACTGAAAACTTGGCCTCCCTCTTACAATAGTGAATCTAGCATTTGAACTCATAATCACTGTTTCTGCTGCCCATGCTTTTCATAACAAACATGGGTTTCCATTTCTAAGTGGAAAATGTGTTAGTTTCATCATTCATTTGTTCATTAATTTCCCTCCACGAATATTTATCTAATGCCTAACATATCTCACTGTCCTTAGTAAGCTGAGCCACAGTTACAAATTGAACTATAATCATAATATTAATTCAAAAATTATTGGAAAAATTTTGACATAAAAGACACCAGGCCCACAATTTCAAATATGAACTCTAAAAATCTTAAATTTCCAAAAATTTAAACTATTCTGAATTCATAAATGAACAAACTCTTCCAGTACTTTTATGATCATATGTCAGTGATACTGAAAATTGACAAGCTATAAAAAGAAAGTCATAGACCTTTTACCTTGAGAACAAGTACAATTGTAAATGAAAATAGTGATATCAAATTTATCAAGTAAAGAAACATTAAAATACTTAAAAGTGCATTTTGTTCAGAACTGTTCAGTATCATAAAGTCTATTATAATTCATTCTTACAACAAGACAAATTTCTATGATGATCTCTGGTTGGCAGAAGCATAGGATTCAATCCAGCACTCATTCATGACAAAATCTTCAATGAAATGGAAAAAAAGGGGCTGGGAATGAAGCTCACTCACAGAGCACTTGCCTAGTATGCACAAGATCCTGGTTTCTATCACCAGCATTGTGCAAAAGAAATGAATGTATGTGTAAAGCTTAATAATTTTTTCAAAATAATTATCAACAGAATATAATAGAATATGAGTAAAATATCCAAACAAGTTTTATTATTTGCCAATGTCATTAAGTTTATAAAATATATAGAAAATTAAGCAGAAATGACAGGTAGTAAGAAAGTCTTCCCTTTTAATATGATCATGAATGCACTTTTATACTCCTCAAATACTAAATTTTCAGTTTAAGATTCATGCTGCAAAAGGTCTTCAAAAAATACCTAGACATATTTTGATAATGTTCTTTATGAAGTCAAACCAGGATTTATACATAAGGCAAAACAG
This sequence comes from Thryonomys swinderianus, assembly GCA_004025085.1. Taxonomy (NCBI): domain Eukaryota; kingdom Metazoa; phylum Chordata; class Mammalia; order Rodentia; family Thryonomyidae; genus Thryonomys; species Thryonomys swinderianus. Next base: position 32,478 of record PVIC010000623.1, on the reverse strand, counting down.
GATGTTTCAGAAGTGCATAGCACTTAGAAAATTCCCTTGAACTATGGTGTGAAGGGAGGCATGCTCACGCAGAAAGACATACAGACACTAATTTGCAGAAGCAAAGGAAACTTGGGGTCCAAGGAAGACTGATGAACAAAAGCATCACCAGTGTTATGGTTAGCTCAGTGGTTCGGCGCCTGCCTCGCAAGTGCAAGGTCCTGAGTTCGATCCCTGGTAACCACATATAATGCTGGGCGTGGAGACTCACGCCCACCAACAATCAATACCACATACCACAGTGCTGGGCGTGGTGGCTCACGCCTGTCATCCCAGCACTCGGGGGGCAGGGACAGGAGGATTACTGAGTTCACAGAGGCTTGCCTGGGCACCATAGTGAGCTCAGGGCCAGCCTGACAAAGCCAAGACCCTGTCTCAAAAAAAAAAAAAAAAACTATAAAATTTGTTACTAAGTAATATCTAAGAAATTACAGATTGAATGTAAAAAAGTATAATTTTAAAAAATAGATCTAATGTATGTGTATGCCTCTGTTATAAACATTCATGTATTTAAAAAATATGAAAGAGTAGCAAGCAAGAAAGCAAGTAAGAAGGGTTTGTGAAGTGAGTGATCTTGCCGGAAAACTTCCTTGTAAACATAAGTGTAAGTCTAGTAGGACATCCCTGTCACCACATGGGAACAGATGGCCTGGAGAGGGAGACTGCACAGAGGAAGCTGAAAGGGACACGCACACACACACACACACACACACACACACACACACACCCCAAAATATAGATGAGTCTTCATGTGTAGTAATCTAAAAGCCTGCGTATTTAAGGGCTTTTCAGTGAAGTGAGCCTGTAAATTCCCCCTTTTATTTTCTTAAGCTGATTTAAGCACTTGACATTTTTAGGCAAGGAGAATACTAAAGTACCTGCAAGTATATAAAAATTAACTGGGGGGTCAGGGATTTAGCTCAGTGGTTCCAAGTTCAATTCCTGGTAACCACATACACAATGCCAGGTGTCATGGCTCACACTTGTAATCCCAGCACTCGGGAGGCAGAGGCAGGAGGACTGCTGTGAGTATGAGGCTTGCCTGGGCTACAGAGTGAATTCAGGACCAGCCTGAACTACAAAGTGAGACCCTGTCTCAAAAAAAAAAAAAAATGAACAAACAAAAATTAATTGGAAAGTCTAGTTTGCTGGCTTGCAACTAGCAGTAGAACCACCTGGCCACACAGCATCTAAAGACAAGAGGTGATGCAGGTAAAACAAAGGTGCTCACAACACTTGTAACTTTGGGATGAAGGGTGCCTTCACTGCCATGCCTAGAAATTTAGGGAAAACCCAGATTTGCTCATGTGGAAAAAAGAACTCTTATCAACATTATGAAAAGGTCACTCAGAAACTCAAAGCCCATTCCTTTCTTCCTCCTAGTCTAACCCGGAATTCCCTTTCCAAAACCAAATCTGATCATACACCCTCTGGCTTCCAAGCATCAAAGGGAATGCTCTCAATCCCGGCCTTTCTGGTAAGCACTTTCTATCAAGCCACGATCTGCTGCACCCTTCTCCGGGCGCACCTTGTTTCACCCCTCCACATCCTGAGATATTGCTGACAGCTCCAGAAAAGCCTGCTGCAGCTTCTTTCTCATGAGCTTCCTCAGCACACCACCCTGCTCCTTCACACCCTTGCCTCAAGTGTGCCAGCAATTTTATATTCACCTGTACGCGATTCACATCGGTCTCCCTATATGCTCAGCAATAAGAGGAACTATTGAGGCTTTTGCTCTAATTTCCACACTCCAGCTATGTACTAACTAATAGAGGAGCTTATCAGAGACAGCCAAGAAACACTGCAACAGAAATGGGTGAATGCCGCCTGAAGAGACAAACACCCTACAGGGCAGTCGGACTATTCAAATTCTAGACCTTTGTGAGATCCAGATAGATTTACAGCTAGTTTTTATGAAATTTAAAAGTAAGCAGAAATTCATAGATTGTTTGAACCATTTCAGTCCCTAGAAAAGAATGGAACATTCTCCACTCATTTTAAAAGTGTAACATAATTCAGTATCAATACCACAAATGACAGTACAAAAGAGAACCACTGGGCAGTCTTAGTTAAAACAGATACAGAAGTTAAAAATAAATACTACATTCTACAAAAACTGTCATACTTTCTAGAGCTCAGTTACATCTACTCATATACATCTCATTTACATCTGCTCATATCAAAGAGAAGATCCAGTATTTGCCTGCCTGTGATCTATTTCTTTCACTTATTAGTGTGTCCTCCAAAGGAAATTTGGTGTGGGAATGTAATGAGGAGAAGGAATAAATATGATTCTGAAAGAAAATAAAAGAGCATGTATATAGGGGGCAGAGAGGTGTGGGTGGGTAGGGATGTGGGTAAAAATGAGAAATAACTTGTGTCATATACTGGTACAAATTCCCCAGTGTTATGTGTGATTCTGAGATGTATATAATAAAATGTACCAATAAAGAATTGAATTCAAAACTAAAATAAAATAAAATAAAATAAATACTACAACTAATCTGTGAGTTAAAAATGTTACAAATCAATAAGTTTCATATCAGATATGTAAAAATAATTCAACCTTACTTGATATATTGAATACATTGAATGGTGGATTGTATGGTATATAAATTATAGTTCAAGATACTATTGTAAAACAATAATAGTATTAAGAAAGGACTAAGCTTTATATATATTTTTAAATTTTTTTTAGATAAGGTCTCGCTTTGTAGTTCAGGCTGGCCCTGACCTCACTATGTATCCCAGACAAGCCTCAAACTCAGCAATCCTCCTGTCTCTGCCTCCTGAGTGCTGGGATTACAAGTGTGAGCCACCACATCCAGAAGGACTAAGGTTTAAATGCCTCCTATGTCCCTATTATAAGTGATATATCAGGATATACTATATATTTATATTTGTACTCCTAACCTTACTCTTTGCTTTACAAGTTCTTTAACATTTTATCATGAGAGAGAAGTTACTTAAGTATAAAATTAAGCATTCTTTTTTTCATGTAAAGCCATCAACATAACTGATCACAAAAGGAATATACTGAAATCAGTAACCTGTGATATTATGTGTTATTATACCACTAAATGTGATGTCCCTATGACACGCACATGTATTACTTGACATTTCTTTTTATAATGTCAAAGAAAAACAGACTAGTGCACATCAGAAAACATCAGTTTCTTCCATAAAGAAACTGCTCATTGCAGCAGATAATTGTACTTTGAAAACGGACTGTAAAAATAGGAAGGAAAAGGAGCTTTTATCAAAGTTCACAGCAGGGAAGGAATGATACCACCTGTGTGGATCGCACACCACTTTGAGGATTGGAAGCCACTTCCGTAACAAAGTACATAGAGCACCAAGGAAACAGGGACCATGGCTATATCTCCACTCCCTGCCTTTCAGCTCAAAGCACCTGCTTGAAAGAGGAATGGTTAAGATGAAAACTAAGTAAAATGAGCTGTATGATCATGAAAATCAGTCAGAAATCCCTAATATAACCCATATGTAAAAGGTACCTATATGTAAAAAGAATTTAAAATAAACTAAAAATCTTTCCTAAGCTCAGCTCTTTGTTAAATTAAAAGAAAATTTATTAAAATTTAAAAGAAAAAGCTATGATGTTTTTGTAAAATGTTATCCTAACTATATCTCTATAAATTTCAGAAGTGACAAGTTTGTCAAAATGGAATCTTCAGCGTCACATTTTCATAATACATATCAAAAAGACCCCATGTCTAAAATGCACAAAATGTCACACACATACTAGGAACATGTATTATAGGGTTAAATAAAATCACTTTATAAGCAAAAGGTGACCTACCATTATGTGTTCAAGTAGGGAATCTATTGCAACTATGTTATCAAAATATGTTCTGCAAAAAAGGAACATAAAACGTTTAAGTATTCTTACTGAGATCACAGTACACATTAAATTTTCAATGCATTATCTAAATCTGTCTATATTTACATAAATATGAAGTTATGTGGCCTTTCATTCTTGACCTTTTGTGAGAGACAATATTATTTTAGAGAAACAAATTAAACTTTATTATTGCCTGAATAGACTCTAATTCCAAAGGACACCTTCAGTAATTATGCTGAGTAAGTAGGCAGAAAGAAAGGTTATAGCACTTAACTAAAACCATACAGGACTGCAACTGGGTCCATCATATTGAATATTTCTGTGAATCACTCTGATCTGAAATGAAAGTGTTTAAACTTGCTAATTAGTTAAAATTTAAATTATTACTGAATATTGGAGAAAGTTAATTTAAGTGTATTGAGAAAGCAGCACAGCTAGACAGGTGGCTCAGGCCAATAATCCTAGCAGTCTGGGAAGCTGAGGCAGGAAGATTGCAAATTCAAGCCCTTCTATAAAACTTATTAGCTTAGTAAGATTTGTCTCAAAATGAAAAAATAAAATGGTAGCAGATGTAGCTCAGTGGGACTAGCAGGGTTTGATACTTAATAATAAAAAAAAGGAAAATCCAGTATAACTCATTTGAGAAGAAATATCAGACTATGAGTAATAATGAGGATCTAATGAATACATATATTTTCATCATTATGAATAGCAAGTAAATATTTTAGAGATATATAAAACAAAAACAAATAGGAGCACTACTGGTTACATAGTATCTTACTTTTAAGCTCATGTAAATTTAGCTTTGTACTCATAACTAATCTTAGTTACTTACAGCAAAGAGTGGTAACTTTTATTTAAAAAAAAATTATTTAGCTTGAAGCCACTGAGACGTAGGACACAATTTGCTGAACTGTACACTAAGCAAAACATGAAATAAAAAAGATGGAGAAGTAAAAGAATTTTCCACTGGAAGAAACAACCGGAGGGCACAAAGTATCACAAAAGATATTTGGTTGACTTTAGAACACTAGCAAAACATGTAAATACATCAGTCAGAGAAGGTGGGTAATTTTCCTTATGTTTTGAAGTAATATAGTCATTTTCCCAGAGATACTTTATTTAAATTTGTGTTAAATAAGATAGTTGGTTTAGGTGACCAAAGGAGAACTTCTTCACTTCCACATTTCTTGAATTTTAGACTTTAGAAAATAGATGGAACATGAACTCAGACTTCTTATTCACAGTACTCCAGTGCTTTGGGTGAGTGGGGTTATAAATGCCACCACAGTGGTGTGTAAGCTGCAACGCACAATGTACTTGTTGGAGGCCAGGAAGAATATGAGGATTAATCTTTTACTAAACTTGTAGGAGGACATGTCCCTGAAGTTGCCACATCCTGGGATCACTTTTAGCTTTCAGTGATTAATGAGATAGATGCAATATGTAGATCGGTCCTGAGGTAAGCAAAATCAACATGAACCCGCAATTAAATAAGTATGTATAATTATTTTCACAACCATCCCAAGGACTTTTTCTAGATCAAACTTCAGGGAAATGGAATATGTTTTCAAAAATGTATTTGAGGGCCAGAGGGTTAGCTCAGTGGTTCCGGCACCTGCCTCGCAAGCACAAGGTCCTGAGTTCGATCATCGGTAACCACATACCATGCTGGGTGTGGAGACTCACGCCCACCAACAATCAATACTGCATACCACAGTGCTGGGCGTGGTGGCTCATGCCTGTCATCCCAGCACTCGGGAGGCAGAGACAGGAGGATTGCTGAGTTCGAGGCTTGTCTGGGCTACATAGTGAGCTCAGAACTAGCCTGAACTACAAAGCAAGACCCTGTCTCAAAAAAAAAAATGTATCTGAGGTACTAGACACAGAAAAATTAAAACCATATTAATAACACTGTTAAATTTTCATTTCCAGAAAATGCCTAGTAGGACATTTGGAAAAAAAATCTTAGTGGGACTCTTCCACTCCTACTGCTGCCAATATTTTCTTTAAAAATAGGTATTTCAGGTATTCGTATGACCTAGGAAAGCCTACCTAAAAATATATCAAATTGAAATATATCAAAAATATATCAATTAATTTTCAATTTGATGATGTATATATCTGTAATTCATATAAAGATGGGTGAGCATATAATTTCATAATATAAAATACAATTAATTATCCCTCTCAGAATGCTTATATAATACAGTGCCTGGCTGCAGTGGCTGGTGATCTATCAGTGGTAATGGCTGTGCTATTACCACTGATCAATATGGTGTCCCTTGAAATGAGCACTTACTTTGATACATCTAGTAGAAAGTCATTCAATTCAGTCTGTTTGGCAAGACCTCTGCATACCTGCCATATAAAACAATAGCTATCAGTGAGAAGATACTTCCACTCATTTACAATAAGACTTTCAGAAATACTACTATTAATAACAATCATTTGGCTTATAATAGTATAATAGCTATTAGTACCTGAGTAGTAAATGTACTAAGCATTGTTCTAAACACTGTATAGTTATCATCTCATTTAATTACCACACAACTCTATATATTCAAAACATACATCTTATCACTGAGCATAAAGAAGTTGAGAACCTCACTCAAGACCCAACATTAACAGGTAGTAGAACCAGGACTCAGATCTAGTTAACCTACCCTCCAGTGCCTTTTATGACTACTTTAAAAAATTGTAGTTAGGTATACCTCCCACTTATAATCTGAGAAGTATTTTGCTTTTCACTGTACATACTACCCTAGAATTCTATTTTTCTATCATACAGTTCCTCAACAATGTGGTTTCCATTTCCTGGAATGGAATTAGAAAACCTAACAACTGAAGATGGGCGGGAAGGGAGGAAGAAATAGACCCCAATGGCACACAAAGGTACAAAGGGTTACATTGCTACTAAATTCCTCAACTTTAAGTTCTAGGTGCAAGGGGAACTTTAGATAGCATGTGACTCTTAATTTACACTATGCCTTCATAACAACTGTATACTTTACAGTGGTTATGCTTGATGCTTCATATACTATTAAGAACTTATAGGATAATTTAAACTAGGGGACAGAATCAAATATCAACAAAAATTCCTGGTAGGAGACTTTTCCTGATTTTTTTCAATGGAAGGCAAAAATCATAGTGGAGCACACTATCACTTTTTCTATAATGATTTGTAAAATGTAATACACACACACACATATATATATATGGAGACAGAATGTGAATTAACACAAGGAGTAAGTAAATATAGGAGACTGAATAAATACAAATTTTAGATATAGTGAAATATTTCAATATCAAAATGTAAAATGTGAGGTCATTCGTTAACCCATACTCTAGTCCACAGTGCTCAAAGCGATCGTCTTCCGAAGGGAGGCCCTGTGCAACCAGCCCACAGACGCACCTGCACCTGATGTATGGCTACCGAAGCCCAGGCAAGATTTGCTGTTGCAACCTAAAACAAACAAACAAAAACAATAAAAATATTGTATGTAACTGCTTTTTCTTAGTTACATGATGATGAATTTTCTGAGGTCACTGAGCTTTTGAATATTCTGCAGAACATAAGGAACCATCTATTTGCAATGGTCCGCTTCATAGTTTCACCTTATAATTATTTAAGTTTAATGTTCTTTTGTTCACCTTAATACTGATAAATATTATTGATGAATTCATTAGGAAAGCTGTTGCCCAATGACTTCAACATAAAAATGAGTATTATTCAGTTTCATAATACTACTACTTAAAAGCACACCAGTGACATTAAAATTATATATTTCAAGGAGTAAAAGTCATGTATACATAGTAGCTGACGAGTTTTCTAAATTACTAGCTGTTCTACATTTTAAAAACTATTCATTTAACAAATACTTGCCAGGTGCCAGCAGCGTTCTATGCACTGGAGGCAGAGCAGTGAATGACACAAACGCAACCGCACTTCCTGTGCTCCCAGGAGGCCAAAGAAGGAAGCACTGTGTAATGCTCTAGGGGGTAACAGGTGCCACACAAAGGAAGAGCAGACACACAAAAAGACACTGGAGCCGTCAAGGAACAGAGCACCCAGTACAGGCCAAAGGCAGGGTGGCCATTGTCTGTGCGCTGGGGCTCCAGGAGGTGGAGGGAGGAAAGGACAAGTGAGTTTAAGGAAGAGATGGGCTCATTCAGCAGGGGAAAAGGTGAGTCCACTGAAGAGACTTGTTTCATACTGGGTGTGAGAGATCTGAGGTTAGTATCAATGAGTCAACTCTAATTGAGTGAATAGGGAATGTCTTCCTAATATGTTCAATGTTAAAACCTGTTTTCAGTGGGCCGGAGGGTTAGCTCAGTGGTTCTGGCGCCTGCCTCGCAAGCGCAAGGTCCTGAGTTCGATCCCCGGTAACCACATACAATGCTGGGCGTGGAGACTCATGCCCACCAACAATCAATAGCACATACCACAGTGCCAGGCGTGGTGGCTCACACCTGTAATCCCAGCACTCGGGAGGCAGAGACAGGAGGATTGCTGAGTTCCACGCTTGCCTGGGCTACACAGTGAGATCAGGGCCAGCCTGAACTACAAAGTGAGACCCTGTCTCAAAAACAAAAAAACAAACAAACAAAAACCTGTTTTCAGGATACAATAAAGGAACTTTTTTTTTTTTTGACAGGGTCTCATTTTGCAGTTGAGGCTGGCCCTGAGCTCACTGTGTAGCCCAGGCAAGCCTCAAACTCAGCAATCCTCCTGCCTCTGCTTCCCGAGTGCTGGATTACAGGAGTGAGTCACCATGCCAGGCACTGTGCTATGTGATACTGATTGCTGGTGGGGGTGAGTCACAACATCTGGTATTGTTATATGTGGTTACTGGGGATCGAACCAGGGACCTTGCACTTGCCAGACAGGCACTGGAAACACTGAGCTAAATCTCTGGCCCAGGAAGAGGATTTTTTTTTTCCTTTTTTGAGACAGGGTCTTGCTTTGTAGTTCAGGCTGGCTCTGAGCTCACTATGTAGTCCAGGCAAACCTCCAACTCAGCAATCATCCTGCCTCTGCCTCCCGAGTGCTGGGATTGCAGGCGTGAGACACCACGCCCGGCCCAGGAAGAGGACTTTTTAACCAAACATAAAGACAACCATTAGGTAAAATCTTTCCAAAGTCCTCCTACTGGTTTATGTGATTCATAATATGGCATTTTTATTGCTAAAATATTTTGTTACAGAGAAAAGACTACATTTCTAATTTAAAAAGTTTCTCCCATAAACAGCTGCAGAATGAGTTTTCTTTAATTATTATTATTAGAATTAAGAAACTGTGAAGCAAATTGACTCTAAATATTCACTCATGCATGCATGGAATACAAACAGTCACCAGAGGTGAGCTGGCCGTGGGACTGGTCCTGGCAGCAAAGTCCCAGCCTCACCTCCTGCTGACTGAGGCAGAAGGCTTCTTTGCCCCAATGCCGGTACAGCTCGAGAATGCCGATCAAATCCCCAATTGCAGTGACGATTGGCAAGCAGAGAACAGACTGGATACGAGTCCCTGACTCCAGTCCAGTACCTCTTGGAAAACGCTCATCCTGAAAAGCACAAAGGGAAAAAGAATAAGATTCAGTGAAGAAAAAAAAAATCATTATGGGCTGGAGATTTAGCTCAGTGGTTCTGGTGCCTGCCTTGCAAGCACAAGGTCCTGAGTTCGATCCCAGTAACCACATACAACAATGCTGGGCATAGTGACTCATGTCCACCAGCAATCCATACCACATACCACAGTGCCAGTGCCAGCCTGGTGGCTCATGCCTGTAATACCAGCACTTGGGAGGCGGAGGCAGGAGGATTGCTGAGTTTGAGGCTTGCCTGGGCTACATAAAGAGCTCATGGCCAGCCTGAACTACAAAGCAAGACCCTGTCTCAAAAAAAAATCATTATGTTATAGCCCTTATTTTATCAGAAATTAGAATGAGATATAAAATTAATAATAAGCAGTCCTCTTCAAAGGAATGCCAAATGGTGACAATTAACAATATATTTTGTTTAAAATGCCTATTTTTAGCAATATGGAACCTATAACCCAACAGTTAGTATTTCTTTATCCTTATATGGTGCAAATGTATGTTAATTCGATGTAATAATAACAGCAAGCATAAAAGCTGCCACTTATTCACTGTCTTCTATGCCAGAACTATCCTAAGGCTTCACAGATATGTAACAGTGAAAAATCACTGCTCGTGCAAACATTATATGAAGAATATCAAGCATGTGCATCTCTTCTTAGATGAGTATACCATGAAGGTCTATATTGACAGCAGTCAATTTATTTGAAATTGAAAAGCCCATATTAAATATTCAAGTATCTTATCATTATCAAATACTTATCTTAAGAATAGATATTGGTTTTCTGACATGTTCCTAGTTTAGTAAAATAACCCAGAGGAAGTACAAGGAAAAAAAATGAATATTATAAACATTAATTCTACTTATTCAATTTGTACTATCTATACAAAGCTAACAGGCATATATTAGAAGAAGATTTTAGAAGCTAAGGATTTAGCTCAGTAAGCACAAGGTGCTGAGTTTGAACCTTGGTACTGACGGGAAAAACAAAACTTCCTAAGAAACAAAAATATTATAAATCTGTACCTGTACAAACGTTTTTGCAAAAGTGCATACAAAATAGGATCTTTTCAAATGAGGACATAAGTAGCATTAACTCTTAATCTTACTTTCCGTATCACTCCAACACTCTCTTCCTACAAAGAAACTACCTGGTTTGTTCAAAGTGACAGAGATAATTACTGGCAAGACCAAAATTAAAATTCCTGCATTTTCAGAGCAAATTCCTCATATCCATATACTTGTTTGTGGTTGTCATGTTCAAAGCCTATGACTCTTGTAGCAACAGCTCATTAAAGTGTCTGGATGTATACACAACAACAGACCAAATGCATGAAGAGGTCCACTCTGTTATGTCTGTCTGAAGCCAAGTCCTTTCTCCTTCCCTTCAACAGAGAGTTTGGGCTGCTCAGGTGACCTGCCCTGGCTAATGGGAGGGCAGTGAAGGACACATGAGCAGATTTAAAAACCCACATTTTCACTTCTCTCAGATTCTTCCCGCCATCAAAAGAACATGCCCAGCTGGTCTGACTGGAGTGGAGTGAGAGTAACATTGAGAGCTGGGGACTTCTCAGAGCAGCCACAACTAACTAATGGCCAGCTGACCTCAGGCCCACTGGCAAACAGCCAACTACAGCCAGATCAGCAAAAGAGGGCAGTCTTGGGAACTCAGGAGAAATAGCCAGGGGCCACAGTATGACACCACTAAAATCCAGGGTGGTTTGTCATACGGCAACAACTAATTCATACTGGAAAAATATATAGGGTCTCTTTAGTTCAGGCTGGCCTTCATCTCACTATGTAGATCAGGCTGGTCTCAAATTCATGGCTATCCTTCTGCCTTTGCCTCTGAGTGCTTGGATTACAGGCATGTGCTACCTTATCCAATCAAAAACATGTATCTGTATGTTTAATAACACCAGCATGTGTTGAAATAAGAACTCTTCATTCTCTTAGTGAGTATACAAGATACAATTTTCTATCTATAAAAATTAATTTAAATATAAATTCATTTATAAATCTGTGACTAATTTTTTGTGAAAATGCTTAAACTATAATGTCAAAATGATACTTTATCTCTCTTAAATACTTCAAGTTAGAACTGTCACAAAATGGAAAACCCTTTACCCCAAGGATATCTTCTACAAGCAGTGTTTTCCTGGACTTGGCCACATAAGCAGAGATGGTGGTGCCCTGCGTTATGGGCCCTGCGGGGATGAGCCTGGGTTTTCCTTCCTTTATTCCAGGTGGTGTGAACACACACAGACTCTAAGAAAGAAAAGAGTAAAAAGGACATGTTTTATAGATTGTCCTGTATTCAGTACCAAGTGACATCTGAGTATTATTTCATGCCCATGAAAACTTTCTAAGCCCAGCGAATGAGAACAGAGATTAGGGAAGGTGGACAAACAGAAATATCTGTTAGACTCAGTCAAATATCGCTCATACTTCTAATTTATGCAAAATACAGCTTTGAAATGTTCAAGGACTTGAATGAATAGGCACAGAAAAATTCTTGAAATAAACTCGTTTGATACCTAGAAATAATAAAATAAGGAAAACCTGTATTCTTAAGACTGTCACACCATGAACTAAGGCAGAGGCCAAACCCCTTGAACTTGACAAATATAAACACTTTAACATCTGAAGACAGGATAAGCAGGCAGCTATGAGTCAATTCTTTGGTTATGCTTTGCACTTCAGTGAACAATATTTCTCTTAAAGGTTCATCTTATTTTTTTGAAGACTCAATCATTCACATTGCTAAGTCGACATGTTGTAAAATTGTACATTCAGGATATTCTTGAATAATGTGCTCTTCTCTGTGTAAAATCACGATAATATTATTATCTTCTCATATGACTTAATGGGAAAATAGCATTTTTAAATAAATCTGTTTTCAAAACTATACAAATCAGTTATTTTGACAAAAATCCAATCATTTAAAAATTATTCTCAACTAAGTTAAGACTTGAGACTCAAAACAAATCATCTAAGTTTTCAGGCAAAGTTTTGACATAGTTGTATCAGGATAGTCTACCCATTTTGAAAATATGAACCATCCAGTCAACTTTCCCTGCACTTTACTTTACTTTTATGTTAAATGGGATTGTTATACCTTGAAGTGAATGGCCTTAAAGTAATAAATCTCAGACAACTCTCTTAGCATAAAACAATTACTATTAATAGTTGTCATTTACTAGCACAGTTCTACGGTATGACAGTGAGCCCAAAGCCTTTATATCAGATAAATTATTTTCAAGCTTTGTAACATCAGAAAATTCCTTAGTCAAACACTTTACCATGGTGGGTGAATGAACCCCATCCTCTGAAGCACCATGTCAAGGTCCATGAGGAGGGCAGAGGAGGAAAGGGGAGCATGGGCTTAAAACTGACATCTTTAAACACATTACTATTATAAAGGACCAGCAGCTAAGTTCAAAACATGTTTGTTCCCCAGTGTTTCCTTGCAGGACTGTGCATAAGTAGTATTTGTTTTTAAGTGCAACACAGGTGGGAATTAAACCTATGTGGTTCTTTTAGAAAAGATCCAACCCAATACAGTATGTTTAAGCCCTAGGTATACACTTACAAATAAAACTACGTATAACATGGTAAGTGATAGCTGCATCTTTTTTTTTTAGAAGGCTAGAAACCAGTGCCACATTTTAATGTATTTGTGACACTGCTTTTAAAGTCGCTGCACTTAATATTATGCACCAAGATACACATGGCAGAGAAGACTGACTAGATCTGGTATTTAACAGTGACTGAATGCAAGTCAGACATGATCTTTAAGAGAAGGAGAGAAAAATGATTCAGGAACAAGAAGGGATGACTACAAGAAAAGCTTTAAATGCGATGGTATATTTAGCCTGAAGATAAACCGGAATTGACAATTATTTTCTCAAACTATGAGAAAGTCATAAAGAGGATGCTGAGCAACTCTTCCTTTTCTCTACCAAAGACAGAACTGCAGGAAGTGAACTTAAAATGAACTAACTGACTATTGAGGATGATGCTGGAGATGGGTTTTAAAAAGATGTGTTTTTTTCTATAAAATGGAGTATTACTCTGCCTTAAAGAATGGTATGTTTGAATCATTTTTTACTCAAATGGATGTACCTTCAAGACATACTCATAAGTGAAATAAATAGGTCACAGATCTGTAAATATCATATCTGTTCTTTGGTATGAGAAACTGAAGATGTTAATGAGATCTACAACATATGATGGATAATGTAAAATAGAAAATATTCAAAGGGAAACATGATAGAGGGGTGAGTAATGAGGGGTAAAAAAAATGTGATGGTAATGAAAAAAGGGAAACAAAGCTTATGTATTTAGGTGGTAGGGAGTTGTGGGGTGGGTAGAGAAATGGGAAGAAGTGACAATTAAATGATATACTGGTACAAACTCCCAATATCAAGTGTGATCATGTATATATACAATGTACCAATAAAGATAAAAATAAACTTTCTAACAAGTATAAATAAAATGAACTGACTGGTTTAGATAATTCTTTACAAAGAATGTCCTAGGAATCATAATGTATTGTCTTTGTTGTGGTCCTTGTTGTTTTGTCCTATGGGGTCACACTGGCGGGAGGGTGAGCGGGGACACAAGAATCAAAACACCAATTCTGGGTCAAAGGAGGAAGCTTCTTCTTTATTGGCTTTTACAGAGGACAGGAGGGGAAAAGGGAGCAAATCATGAGGGGATTGGTGGGCTCGTAGTGACACTACTCTGAAGTGATTGGGTTAGCTGTGTGATGGGGCTGTTACGATTGGAAGCTATTCCTGTGTGTATTGCTATAAGGACATTGGTGCTGGGCAACAATAATGAAAAGTAAACTCTGGAGCAAGTTTGCATTAGTAGCTTTGGACTTTCTCCCTCTCCCCCATCCCTTTTTATCTGTCTGTCTGTCTGTCTCTATCATAATTATTGGCTCTGTTTTTTTGAAGACAAACAATGCCCATCTTTGTTGGACTATCTACTCATAAGCCCTTTAAGAACAAATTTAATTATTTCAAGTTAAATTCGTCTTCACAATTCAGAAATGATTTATCTCATGGATTTCTATACTACTAATTATCATTTATTTGAAATTATGAAACATATATTGCTTCCTACATAGGTTTCTATATTATGCAATAATATAGAAACTCCAGCATGCATGGAAAATCATTCCATAGAGTAGGCTTGCTGAAAATAAAGGTTTTAGAAATTTTTCAGTCATTTCCTGAGTCTGAAAAAGTTCTCTACCAAATAAACAATCATTAAAAGGTAAGTAATTCTTTACAGTAAGAACTACCTACTTGCTTCACTAATGAGTTCATGACTCAGTTCATGTATTTGTGAAATAGAAGTGTTTCCAACAGGACCTTCTGATAACTACTGACAAAAAATTGAAAACACCATCAAAGTCAAGGCTTCAGGCAGAGAAGAAAATGAGGACCACCATCAAAACAAATACCTATCTCTGATGTGTGCTGCAGTGGCACTTTTCTCTGTATTAGTGATTCCCTACTTGCTTTTTCTTAATATATTTCACCTGTTCCAAAGTCCTTTCATTTCTGATTGAGGAAGCATCACTGCTTTGAATTACATGCTTTATAAAAGCATGATCTTTATGATTTTTGTAACTGAATGATAAGTAGTGGTTATTGTATAGAAACACCAAAGTAGACCTTGCATCTTCCATATATTGAGGGATAGGGACAAGTTGGGTTAAGCCTCCCTTTATTCCACAGACATAGTCCAGTGGTAAGTCACGTGTGATATGCTGGATCTTCATGTACACATAGGTGTGTTTTTGAACTCTTAATTCTGTACCACCAGGATTACTTGTACAACACAATGTTTTAATTACTCTAAGTTTATAACTCTTTGGTGACTTGGTAAGACTTGCCTTAGTTCTTAATACTTTGAAATACAATAAGCCTGCTGGAAAACAGGCTAGGTAAAACTCTTGGAGACATTGGCTTAGGCAGAGACTTTATGAATAAAACCTCTATAGCACAAGAACTAGCAGAAAGAATCAACAATTGGGATCTCATTCTATTGAAAAGCTTCTGCACAGCAAAAGAAGTCACTGGCATTGCTAAAAGACAACCAAGAACATGGGAAAAAAATCTTTACTAGCTGTTTATCAGACAAAGGGCTATCATCTACAATATATAAAGAACTCAAACAGATCAGCCTCCCCAAGTTTAAAGACCCAATTCAAAAATGGGCATCTGAAATGAACAGACACTTCTCAGAGGCAGAAGTCAAAGCAGCCAAGAAACATATGAAGAAATGTTCAACATCACTGGTCATTCGAGAGATGCAAATGAAAACAACACTGAAATTTCATCTCACTCCACAAAGAATGGCTGTGATCACAAAATCAACCAACAATAAATGCTGGTGTGGCTGTGGGGAGAAAGGAACCCTTCTCCACTGTTGGTGGGATTGCAAACTTGTGCAACCATTGTGGAGATTTCTCAGAAAACTAGGACTAGGAGTCACATTTGACCCGGCTATCTCCCTGCTAGGAATAGACCCAGAAGAATTTTAAGAATCACATTGGAAAGACTGAGGTACACCCTTGTTCATAGCAGCTCAGTTCATGATAGCTCAATCTTGGAAACAACCCAAATGTCCATCAACTGGAGACTGGATAAAGAAGATGTGGTTTTTTTATAAAATGGAGTATTACTCTGCCATAAAGAATGACAAAATCGATCCATTTAGGTGCAAATGGAGACAGCTGGAGGATATACTAATAAGTGAAATCAATAGATCACAGATAGACAAATTCTGGATCTTCTCTTTGGCATGAACACCTGTAGACGCAAATGAGTTCTAGAAAGTATGACAGCTTTTATAGAGTGGGAAATTTCCATAGGAAATTTGGTGTGGGAATGTGATGAGGGGAAGGAATAAATATGATACAGAAAGAAAATAAAAGAGCATGTATAAAGGGGGTGAGGAGGTGTGGGTGGGTAGGGATATGGGTAAAAATGAGAATTAACTTGTGTCATATACTGGTACAAATTCCCC
>PVIC010000623.1:0-15832 GCA_004025085.1 Thryonomys swinderianus | reverse complement strand
TGAAAACATCACCAGACAATACTTTATACAATACTTTATTTTAGTATTCCTGTGCATGCATTATTTTTAAGAACCATTGATACATCAAGTGCCAAAAACTAATTCTCACTCCAGTTGTGTAAATTTATATAACATTTATTAGGAAAACAGTTTTTAGAGGCTAGAGATAAATATTACTCCTAAAGACAAAGAAAAGAACCAAAGTCCTAAACTCCAACTGCCTCTGTGCTTCCCAGAGAAAGCAGCTGCTCACCAGGTTTCAGCCTGGGCCAGGGGTGCTGCCTGCCTTCCCAAGTGCAGGCATGGCCCTGAGCTGAGCTGATCTCTAGTCCCTGTATCCCCAAAGCAGCACACAAGAGAGGGCACTGGGAGTGGAAATCAATCCTAATGTTAAGAAAGGCTCTGGGCAGAATTATCCAGTTTTTCAAAGAAATTTATTATAAGCTTGTCAAGATTACATGTCAAAAACAAAATTTTATATACATTTTAAAAGATAACAAACCACAAGGTTGGTGGCAGAGATCAAAGGGTGGGGCTCACAGAAAAGGCAGACTATCATTCAAATTACAAAAGTTTTGGAAATATAAATGAATTTTGTGGCAAATGAACAAGAAAACAGACAAGTTATAAAATGTTCAATATCACTGGTCATTTGAGAGATGCAGATCAAAACAACACCAAGATTCCATCTCACTCCACAAAGAACGGAGGCATTACAAAATAAAGCAGCAACACAGGCTGGCAAGGCTGCAGGGAGAAAGGGACCCTTCTCCACTGCTGGGGGGAATGTAGACTGCTGCAAGCACTGTGGAGAGCAGTGTGGAGACTGCTCAAAACTAGGACTTGAGGTTCTTTTTGACCTTGCATTTCCCCACTAGGTGTGTACAAAAAATAATTAAAAGATTCATATCATAGTAACATATCTACGTACACCCATTTTATAGCTTCTCAGTTTATGATAGCTAAATCTTTAAAACAGCCCAAATGCCCATCAACTATAGACTGTATATAAAGAAGATGCGTTTTTTAAAAATGGAGTATTACTCTGATGCAAAGAATGATAAAATTGAATCTTTTATACTTAAATGGGCTTACCTTGAAGACATACACATAAGTGAGATAAGTAGGACATAGATGTGTAAATATCATTTTTTCCCCTCTGGTTTGAAGAAATGAAGTTGTAAATGAGTTCTAAAATGTATAATAGGTATTGTGAAACAGTAAAAAATATTCAAAGGAAAAAGGTGGTAAGAGTAAGTAAAAATTGATGGTAGAAAGTAAAAGGAAACAAAGTTTATTTCTATAGGAGGTGGTGGTTGGGGGGCAGGGGAATGAGAAAAATGAGAATTAAATCGAATCATGTACTGGTGCAAATTCATAATGTCAACTGTGATCACAATAGGCATATAAAATGTACCAATAAAATCAATTTTTAAAAAGCATAAAAGAAAAAATATGCAACAGAAAAATCAGAGCTACAAGTATTAAACAGCTAAGTCTATTTCATTTACTAAAGATCTGCCTTCTTTTTTACTTATACAATGCAAAGATCACTTTGTTCTTAAAACTTCATTTTACTAGTAAGACTACTCACAACCAATTAAATTTTAAAAGTATTTGCTACAAGGGGAAAAAAAAACAGCCCTTTCCTGTTATTTTCTTACAGGACAGTAGATGGCACTGGATAGCAAATAAACAGTTCTAGATAAGCACGAGCTACTAGCAACCAACATGGCCTAGAACTTGAAATAAACCTGTCAGAGTCTATCGTGCAATTATAAAAATCACACAATTAATACAGACTACCAGCTCCAAATACAAAGGATAAAATATTGTAAGGGAAACTTGGATTCCCCTCGTCTCAATTTTTCCCCCAATTTGTACTTCAAACAACAGAAATGATTAAAATACATTCTTCCCTGTTGGAAGCAACAAAAATCACTGAATATGAAGGGAGGAAAATTCCATGTCTTTAAAATAGGTAATTTATCAGGGCAGGAAAAGCACAGCTGACCTTTAAGGAAAGCATACAAAGTGGAATGGGAAGGGGTGGGAATGTGGCTCAATGGCACCGTGCCTGCCTGGCAAGCATAAAACCCAGAGTTTGATACCCAGTAATGGAAAAAAAAAAAAACCTGCAATGGGAGTTTATGAAATCAAGTTCAAGTAAGGCTTTGGTTTTTCACTGGCCACCTAAAGCTGGACAGACAATCGATCAGGCACACTGCCTACCTCATTACTAAAATGAAAAGACTAGATAATTTTGGGGACTAGAGATTTAGCTCAGTGGTTCTGGCACCTGGCTTGCAAGCACAAGGTCCCAAATCTGATTCCAGGTAACCACAGACAATACCGGGCATGGTGATTCATGCCCAAAAGCAATCAGTACCACATACCACAGTGCTGGGTGTGGTGGCTCAGGTTTGTGATCCCAGCACTCAGGAGGCAGAGGCAGGAAGATTGCTGAGTTCAAGGCTTGCCTGGGCTAGTGAACTCAGGGCTATCCTGCACTACAAAGCAAGACCCTGTCTCAAAAAAAAAAAAGATTGGATAATTTTGAAGTATTTTTTTATGTTAATGTTCTGTGAATCTAAGAATTTTATAACTGTGTAGTTACTCATCTAGAAATAAAATTACAGACTATTTAGCCAAACCTGTAAATCTTTGAGAAATTATTATTTTAAAAAATCAATATGTAAAAATCTATTTGTGATCTTACTTTGGAATTAAAATTTTAAAACATAATTCTACTCTATAAAGTTTACAGCTTTATAAACCACTCTTATGAACACATAAAAAAGTATAATAACATTTTATAGTTCAGCCACAATATGTGACTAAGAATAAATGAATGAGAAGGGCATAAAGTCACTAAAAAGTTGAATTAAGTAAACTCTTAATCACTGAAGAAAATATTTTTGTTACAAAACATCTCAACAGCACCTTCTATATGTCAGATACTCCTAAGGTAAGGATACAAAACACACTGTTTCCTAATAACTTCAGAGTTTTCAAAGTCATTTCTTTTGTCTACAGAGCCCTCATTTTTCATCTATAAGTTGATAGGTCTTAAAACAATGCACTGAATATCATCACCTCATCCACTACCTTATATATGATCAGTGCCACCAAACCCATGATCCCAAGCATCTGCTAGCATGAGATCACATGCAGTAACTGTTCACCTTTCTCTCCTTCTGGTTGTACACATTTTTTTTTTTTTGAGATAAGGTCTCACTTTATAGTTCAGACTGGCTCTGAACTCACTATGTAGCCCAGGCAAGCCTCAAACTCAGCAATCCTCCTGCCTCTGCCTCCAGAGTGCTGGGATTACAGGCATGAGCCACCACACCTAGCAACTATGATGTGTAGTACTGGTAATCGAACTTGGGACCTTGAGTTCAGCAGGCAGACACCAGAACCACTGAGCTAAATCCCCAGCCCCTGGATGTACATTCTTTGATGAAAGAAATACCTTATTTTGGTATACTAAAAATTTTGGGGAGTCTTCAGCAGGTCTTTAAAATAGTTTGTTGCAAGAATATCGTTTATAAAGCTTAACCAATGGCATTGCCAATTAAAGCATAGAAATTTAAGAATCTTGTCAAAGTTATACAGTTACTAAGAGGTGAAACAGAATTGGCAGATTCAACTACTGAACTGAAAGGTTTTTTTTAAAGCTAAACAGCTTCCTGCAGAGTCGGCCCACACTCCCAGTTCTGGGCCAGTGTGGTTAGCTCAGACATTTCCCTCCCAGGTGCTGCCCCAGCAGTAAGAGGAGCGGCCCGAATGCATCTGTGCGCTTCACCACCTGTTCAGTCGTCTGGCCACAGCCAGTACTCAAAAACAGCCCGATTACTAAATATCCTGCCGGTTTTTAGGAGGGTTATGTATCAACACCACTTTCAACTTGTTCTTTGAGTGCTAGTCCATTAGGCTTCCTATTCTTTGCATTAGAAAGGGCAATTTACAGTCCTTGGAAATGGTCCATTTTACCTAATTTTCGTATTTATCAGTACAAATACTCCCCCATAAGTTGTCGTTTTCATTGTATCTATTACTTAACTTCTGTCTGAATGACTAAACATACATTCTTAAGTTTTGTTCTTAGTTGGTTAGTTTTGGTATTGTCTCTAGTTCCCCTCACTTACACCAGATTTCTTTCTTCTACCTCTACAGTTTAAGTGCATAAATCTAAGAGGGTACAGAGATTTTTTTTTTTGTCTTTTCCTTTTGCTTTTAATTGGTGGTTTGGTGACCTCTGCCTTTGTGTGATGCACACAGGTGAGGTGGACTAGCGGACAGTCAGAATTTTCTTGGAGGGTGGAGGGTAGTCAGTGCAGGGACAGTGAGGAGTAACTTAACTGTGCGTGCAAGTCACTGCGAGTTCTAGGAGTGCACATGGGGAGAGATGGTAAATGTTCACAGAACAACCCTGTGCCTGGCACAGCGACTGCTGTGGGGTAGAGCCCCACAAAAATGGTCAAGTTAATGAACTTATTTTTATTATTATTTATTAATGTTTCTTACATACACAGTAAAGTATTTAGCAGCTTAAGAATGTATATTTTCCACTATGAACAGCTTTATTCAAGGACTTGCAATACTACAGTTTATTTTCATGAATATTTTTGTTCAAATATTTAATTAAGCATGTTTGACATTTTCTTTGTGCAAGAAATTATTTGGCATATGTTTAATTTCCAAAACTTAATTTCTTTTCTTTCTCTCTTTTTTTCTCATATAAAGATCCTAAGAAGAACTTTTGAACAGGGATTAAATGCATCAAAATTAGAGGTCAAGATGAGAAAAAAAGAGAAACCCAAGTCAATACACGATGTATAATGTTTAGATAAACTTAAGTAATGATATTACTCAGTTCTCTAAATTTTTTATGTCAATAACTAAAAACACTCTTGCATTTCAGTTTGCTTTCACTGATACCTTTGTCATACTTTATAAATTTCAATAACAAGGTAGTTAGCATATAAACACTACAGCTCTAGTTTCATTGTAGATTAAACCCTTCACCAATGAAAACTAACTTTCTCCTCCAATTTAATGTTTTTATTCATTGAGCTAAACTTTGTTACTGAAGCATCTGCTTTTCTTTTTCAGCATTTTGCTGGAATCAAAGACACTTTTTTTTTCATTTCAATTTGACCTAAGCTGAGAGATTTATTTATATTTTTTAATAGTTCAGTTATTTCACTTATAATTTTGTTGTACCTGAATAATGATCCTCAGTCATACTTTATGTTTTATTTTTAGTACTTTTATAGAATTTGGCTTGTCTTCTGCCTTCTGTTTAAATTTTCTTTGTTCTCTTTTGTAGTGCTAAGAATGGAAGCTAGGGCATTGCACATGCTAGGCAAGTACTTTACCAGTAAGGCACACCCTCTGATCTTTGAAAACGTTTTATTTTGAGAAAGGGTCCACTAAACTGCCTGTCTGTTCTCAAACATGCTATTCTCCTGCCTCAGCTTCGTGATTGGTTGGATTAAAGGCATGTACCTCCACCTCTGACAATTTCTGTTTCCTTTACATTTTTCTCTTTCATAATATAAAAGTGTACTTTTTAATTCCATTCATGATGCTTTTGAGCTATTTATTTCTACTAACTTATTAGTGTAAAAAAGAAATTAAAACCTTTATAAGTGAAAAAAATGTTATAATCCCATCCATTGTGTTCTTAATCTGGGGCATTTGTTCAGATACACTGAAAGGTTTGCATCTCTTATTATCTGTATTGCACTATTATAATTTAGTCATTGAAGCATATATTTCTGTTTCCAAAACTTGAGTTTAAGGAAGACATTGTTGTAATGATTTAACTCTGGAAATTTTCAAAAATACTTATAAGTATATATGATCTGCTACCTTTTTGTTCAAGAGAAGGATAAAAGAAGTTATAAATACATCAGCTCACTGTGCAGAAACCTTCCATTTTATTTAACATGGCTAGCTGCATTTCAAAAGTACATTAATTGTATTCCAAGAAATACAGTAGATTCTAGAAAATTTTTAAAGAGTTAACTAGAGGTTGGGTAAAGAATACTTTTTAAGTCTTTTGTAATGCATCTGTGGGCTGAGAATAGAAGATGTCCAGATAAATTCTTAGACTTTTCTTTGAATGGGACCCATTTGAAGAGCCTCTCTAAGGGACAGAATAAGGAGTAGGTTATTTCCTTATCACATGTGGAAAAATGAACACATTTTCTTCTGTAAAAAGATACAAGAAATCAACATATTCATGAAATTTGAACTTGAAAAAAAATCCCCTCTTGTGAAATTGTAATTGTGCCTGAAAAACCCATACTTTGTCACCTAAAAAAATAAAAATTAAAAATTAAAAAATTAAAATCTCAGATACTACAGTTTAAAATAGGTTTAAATTGGTGGCATCTCAGATAACCACTAGAAATGAATACATGTCTCTCCCTGGCAAAGGAACAGAAATTCAACTTTCAAAGAAGCTGGGGGTTGTATTTTAAAGGTCCACAGAAGAATATGATTCATAGTAAAATGAGGAAAACAAGAAAAACATGAAACCCATGAACAAATAAGTCACCATTTGTGAGAGATTGGTCCAACAAAAATAAACATATTCAAATACAGTATAAGAGGTATACACATTTCATGAAATAAAATTTCAAGAAACACAAGACAACCTTGAAAATAAATCTAGGGAATAAAAGTCACTATACTGAAGTACTTTCACTGAAGCAAACAGCAACATTACTGTGGTCCACTTTCAGAGAGATATTATCTCCCGAAAGGATCTTTAAAGAAAGTAAATGAAATAAAGACACTCAAGACACAAAAATGGAGAGAGTTTTTCAATAGCACATCCCCCCTGAGGAAAATTGGATACAATGTCCTTCAGGTAGAGGAAGAATGACCCTCCAGGAAAGAGCGAGATGCGAAAATAAGTGAAGAGAAAACAAGTGACAGTTGTTTAGGCACAGCTAAGAAAAGAAACATCTGTGTGTGAGAGAGACTTAAGACAGTGTTTCCTTCCTAATGACAGAAATCCAGGGTGAAGGAAACTAGAAGACCTTCTACTTCTGTGAAACGCATAAGAAGAAAAATTAAGCAAGCCAACCCCAATATCATGTCCCCAAATTACCCTTCAAGGAAGGTCTCTGTCTTCACAAAGTTTATATTCCACCAGAACAGCCAGATAACTCATCAAAAAACTTAATTACAGGCTGAGCTAAGATCCATGAGAAATACAGTGGGACCAAATTAGAAATGTCAGAGGAAGCTACAATTTCGCCACACAGCCTGCTGCTGTTTCCAGGGACAGGACGTTGAGCCAGTTAGACTCAGACCCTGTGATGGGGAAAGAGAGGATGCATGAGGAACCAGTGGCCTCAAAAGAGTCATCAAAGAAGCCTCCCTCGGATCTGACAGGATATGACCTCAACCTTTAAGTAACAAAAGTGAAATGTAAATACAAGTGAAAGATTGGCCATACACAGAACTACAGACTTGGAATTACAGACAGAAAAGCTTTCTCTAAATCATGTATGAGAAAGCTACTCTACTGGGGGTCACTGTGTAAAGAAGTCTGCCAATAAGAAAGTAAAAATACAGCCAAGCGATGTAAAACATGGGTTTGGAAATCTATATCCAGCTTCTCCAAGTCAGTGTTTTGGGGGATGTGGCCTCTTCAGCTGTGCTCAGTCTCTGCAGAGCAGCCTTCCTGTGGTCTTTGGCTCGGGACACATGAGGCTCCCCTGCCCTTGCGGTGACCATGTTCAGTCTCATCTCTTCTGTTCACATGAGCAGCCTGCACCACTGCTGAGCCCAAGACCCCGGTGTCAGCACACAGAGCACCTGCGGACCTCCACCTACATTCAGGTATGCGCTGGACTGAAGACCCAGCTCTGCAGGCTGCCTGGAGGTGGCTGTGGAAGGCACAGTGACACTGAACTCGCATATACATTGGTCAATCACAAACATAATGGGAAACCACCGAAGTGTCTCAGAGGAGAGCTCACTGGTGCGGCCAACCTGAAAGGCTGAACTCTCAGAAGTGGAGAGGAGAATGGCGGTCACTACTGCTGGGGGAAGCAACAGGTGAAGGGGGGAGGGAAAAGGCAGATAAATGAATATGAAGTTGTAGTAAGATAAGAGTAATTCTGGTTGAAACTGCACAAGACGATGACTAAAGATGACAATTAACATGTATCTCAAAAGCTAGAAGGATTTAACATATTGTCCCCATAAAAGAGTGATAGATATTTAAGAAGGTATGTTTCAGCATATTTAAATATTACACAGTCTACGCTTCTCATGAAGCATCCCATGGTACCTCATTAGCATCTGCAATTTTATGCATTAGTTAAAATACATTTAATATGAAGTACAAAATAAAACCCTTCATATTTTGGAAAATTTTTAAATCAACAGAAAAAATATAATTTCTGGTTCTTATATTAGTGGTTTACTTAAAAATATTATCCATGTCTAAAATATAGCGAAGTCTCTGGAAAGTAGGAGCGGCAGCAGTATCTAAATGCTGCACTTTGCTGAACTTTCCCATGTGATTGCTTCAGTGGTGGCTGCGGGAGCACAGCCAGGGGAACATGAACACAGTGGCCAAAGGCCATGGCCCTGAAGAAGCCTCTAATCTCACGGGATAACAAACAGAAGGGAGCTAATATAATACTAAGCAAAACAGTGGCTGTGACAATGAAGAGGATCAGTTATGAGTTAATTAAATCAGCCAATATTCTTCTGCAACTTCTTTTATGCTTCATACCATTACATGATTAAATAAAATTCAAAATGACACCTATTCTGTTTCTGTGAATGTGCTCTATAATGTCAGTAGCTCATATTTTGTTTTCTCAAGAATATAGGCATTATATCGCAAAAACATATCTCAAATATCAAGTGGCATCACTGAGCATGTAAGAAATACAGATGTTTGGCAAACAAATTTATAAGTGAGTTTAAGCCAGAAGAAGAAGTATTAATGATCATGCTAAAATATGTATGCATTTTTAATCCTATTACAAAAATCAAATATCAGTGGCTGAACATGTTGAAATACTTTGGAAAAATGCCTGTGCATGTTGCATTTGACAGTGGGATGTGTCTTGCTTAAAATACCCTGGAAATCCAAAAGAACTACTGCTAAGATGCCACACAGGGCTTGATGGCCAGAGCCACAGATACAGTGGCTCAGGGCTCTGCGTTCAGTAGCTCTGCCCAGTACCAACATAGACCTGACCTCCAAAGCCTTATAAACACAGGTGGTACCAAACATTTGTTCTTATTTTATTCTAAGATAGATTATGATACAAAGGGCGCAAGCTCTCCTCTGTCACTCCAGGTTGTAGGATTGAAATACTTTTGTAAAAAACACAAATTCTAGAAATGCCACTCATGATGTAGGACACAATAAACCAAAGCATAAACAAAGTTTAGTAAGATTTTATGTCTAAAATGTATGTCTTTTATACCCAAAAGTTGCCATGCCATATTTGAGTGGTAGTAGTTACATGTACAAATAAAATACAAATAAGTTAAGAGTACTTAATAAGTATAGTACATATATCTTTCATTTGTAATATAATAGCTTTTTAAAGAGCTTATAAACTTTTTTATCTAGAGCACCCGAACTAAATATAGATACTTACATTATTGCACTCTCCAAGGAAGTACAGTGCGAACCCATCAGCTTTTGTGGCTGCCAAAGTAATAAAAAAGAAACTAATTTCAATGAAAGAACAGAACATGAATCAGTTCTCAAAGGTGAGTGTCAGAGAAGAGTCTTGGAAATGAATTTGTTAAAGTGCCAGTGGTTGTACAGTAAAGAGAACAAAATAATCCATGGTGTTATTCAATAATATCATTAGAACAGCTTTATACAATTTTCATTAATGATTGAAAATTTTATGATTTTGACATTTTCAAATGGATGTCACAGATGGCATACTATGTAATAACATATTTGTTAAATTTTGAATATGTAGAACTACAGGAGAATTATGTAGAATTCAGAAATTGTCTTTAAATTTTAAAATATTAAGAATATCATGCCAGGCATGATGGCTCACGCCTGTAATCCCAGCACTTGGGGGGCAGAGACAGGAGGATTGCTGAGTTCGAGGCTTGCCTAGGCTACATAGTGAGCTCAAAGCCAGCCTGAACTAAAAAGCGAGACCCTGTCTCAAAAAAAAAAAAAAAGAATATCAGAACTGGTTCATAATACTGAGTCACTGAAATACAAATCAGCCAAAAAAGGTGGTCTCAACATCTACATATGGATAGAAGTAAACATAATTTCCTAAAATCAAGTCAGGGTCACGTAAGGCAACACCATAGCAATGAATGGGGTAGGTCTCAGAGAAATTGCTTAAATTTTACTTAACTCATTTTTACCTATGGTTTTTTGGGTAAGAATTATCTTCCCTGTTCTGCAGCTCTTCATTGGTAAAAGGCAATAATAAGAGAAAGTATCTCATGAGTTATAATGAAAATAAGTTAATGTATGCAATATGTATAGGAAGGTATGTGCACATAATTAAGAATAGGATAAATGTTATCACCACCACTGTACCCACTGAATTTTCAGAGTGGAAATCTTTTTTTAACAATCTGTCCTAAAAAATAGTTCATCTTTGGGGCCGGAGGGTTAGCTCAGAGGTTCCGGCGCCTGCCTTGCAAGCGCAAGGACCTGAGTTCAATCCCCAGTAACCACATATAATGCTGGGCATGGAGACACGCCCACCAACAATCAACACCGCATACCACAGTGCCGGACGTGGTGGCTCACGCCTGTAATCCCAGCACTCGGGAGGCAGGGACAGGAGGATTGCTGAGTTCGCAGCGGCTTGCCTGGGCACCATAGTGAGCTCAGGGCCAGCCTGAACTACAAAGCGAGACCTTGTCTCCAAAAAAAAAAAAAATAGTTCATCTTCCTAAAGATTACTTTTCTGATATAATTTCTCCATTCTTTTCACAATATGAATCAAAGAAAATATAAAATGTTTCTTACCTACTTTGATGATACTACTCAACTCATAGAGGAGCAATTGGTTGTCCCCTCCTGTATCCAACCGTTGCTCTATGTAGCTGTTGAGCTCATATACAACTCCTTGCATATTTGTGTCTTGGTACTTCGAATGAAAACAGCAAAAATAAAGTCAAAATTCAATTATAATTCCATAATTTATAAAAATGCTATATTATATATCTAATTTCACTGAAAAACAACTCATTATGACTTATAATACATGATGTGAATATTATAACCTATTATATAAAACAAATGAAAATTGCTATGACTTACTTATAAACTGCATCTATATTACTTGTATTAAAATACCAAATACCAATACCAGTAACTCTAGTTGTGAAATTTTACATACAAAACCAATGAAAGTTTGCTGCATGAAACATAACAGGACACCAGCAAAGCCCTCCTCAGACATACTGCCTTCGTGGGACTAAGCTTCCCATTCACCAGACTCCATTTGCATGGCTTTGGAACAAGAGTGAGGAGTTTGCACTGTAGCTACGGTCTCCATAGCAGCTTCAGCCTCACAGCAGCGAGGCCCCAGCGCCAGACTTCATCCCAGCACCAGTGACAATAGCAGGTAAAGGAGCTACTGCTGCCCCCTGCCCGATGGTAAGCTACACTGACCCAAAAATATGCCTTCTAATTAATCTCCTTGCTACTAAGCTCTCTTTGCCAACCTATTCTCCAATTTGGGAAGTAAAATAAAATTCTGTCCCTCCTGGCTTAAAATGCTCCTAGGATTTCTCACCACAACTGCAATACCAGATGAGCTTCTTTTGTAATGGTCTCTCATACCACACAGTGTGCTCACTATCTATCTGGACAGTTTCATGTCTCGCCTGTCTGGCCCCCCATCTCCAAGGTGGCAACCCTGGCCACCTCTGTTTAAGGACAACTTGTTTACTTTTACCTTCTAAGGGCTAATCCTTGCCATTACTAGCACCATGTTCAGTATATTTGAGGAGTGAACAAGTATGGTAAGTGAGCCAGTCTTCAACAACCCCACAACGATCACCTTGATGATCTACAGCAGGCACTGTGCCAGACATCGAAGACGCTACAGAGGAAACAAAACCAAATTCCTGTCTTCAAGGAGCTTACATTCCAGTTGCAAGAGTATCAAAGTGTGAATGAAGCAAGTTTTTCAGTGGGTACAGGGCAGAGATGCTGAGTTCAATGGGTTTAATCTATGCCCCAAGCTGATGCCTTAACCTTTCTATTGCAAACATGATGCCTAACAACCATGACTTAAAAGTAGAAGAGTCGTTTTTGAAGATACAGTCTATGCTTAGTTCATGGCAAACAGGAAGCAACACAGGGCAAAAGTGTCAGAAAGGAAGGGGATAAGGACCATATAAAGTATCCAAGAGCAGGACAACATGATCTACCCAGAGGTGTGCTCCACCAATCCCCAGGAGGGTCCCAAACTCAGGTAGATTGACACTACCATAACCTCCACAAGTGGCCTATGCCAAAATGAGGTTCTCTGGTACAAAATCAAATGCTTGGGAAGACTGGAACATTAGAGTTCACTGACCATAAAAGACCCGTGTGCCATCTTCTGGGTATGTCCTACAGACAGTCCTCCCTGGCTTTGTGTTGTAGTTTACAAATATATGTGCAATCGGCTGCCATCAATTATGTTCTCTGAATTCACCAAGGAGATGTTGCAATATCTGCATGGCAGGGACTAAGGGGCAACCCTTAATATCTAGGGGACAGTGAGTGTTGTTTGAATAATGGACAGATAGAACCAAAGTTGCAATCAGAATGAACTGACCAGTAGAGAGCTTTTAGCATCGTTACCTTGGCCACTGGACCATATTCCTGGAACTGAACATGCAGCCTAGTGTGGTTTTAGTTATCCACATCTGTCTAAAAAGCAAAATTCTGGCATAGGGAACAAAAATTAACTTAAAATGAAATTCAGAGAACCTCAATGAATTCCTAAATTTGAATAAATTCATAGGCCGAGCAGTTTCCTTTTGAATCAAGAAAGGAAGGGCATATCTGCTTGATAGACAACCAGAAATCTATAATGAACATCTTCCTTGCACCTTCCACCAAGGAAACCAAGGACCATTTGTCTGGATAACTGTATGTGTGGGAACGAGTCATTTCCCAGACGGAAGGAGCACTGGACTCTCATTGTATGCTGACATTAATTCTTGAGACTCAACCTTCAAGAGACTGAAGGGATCCATAGGATTGACCACAAGTGGGTCTCAACTACACCTTGCATAACCAGTCGGGAAGGCACATCTGAAATACATACGCTCAACACCTGGCAGAATTCCCACACTGAACAATGCCCACATAGGAGGATGGTAAGCAAGTAAGACTTAAAGGAACCTGAAAGAAGAAGTTTCCAAGAAGAGAGAGCAGAAAGAAATTAAGGAACATGACCTAAAAGCAGCAAAACACAAGCTGACTAGGTAGTACTTAGATTTTATCAAAAATTTCCAAACTTTCTGACTGCCTTCCTTTCTGTGGGTGCTCCTTACCTCGCTTCCCAAACAGAGCGATTCAGAGCTAAGACCATGTTCTCCAGAATGTACGTTCTATTCTCACACTGTTGTTTTTTATTCCTGTGCTGCACCCAGCATCTCAGAGGTCTGACTTCCCCTCCCTTTGCTTTGCAGATCCTACCTTCTTTGGTGTATACTCAGGCCCAAGACTACTTTTGTGATTTCTCATTGCTCAACTTTTATTGAGTTAACAGTTAGCTATAATTTTCCCATAATTTTCTAGCTTGAGGCTTTTTCCACATCCTGTGCTTCTATAGGTACCTGTGGATTTGCGAAGAATTTATACAAAAGTCAAGACCACTTAAAATTCTGATGCTTTCAAGACATAAAGCAGTTTATGGTGTAACAAAAGCATATGCTGCTTCTTTATAATCTATGAACAAAATTTTATTGAAGCCAGTTTAAGTTTTGAAGAACTCCAGATAAAACAGTCTAACATAACCTCTCTTCCCTACTGCTAATCAGAACCAGTAGTTCTGTGTTTCCCCCTAGGGTCCTGGGAAAGTGCTTATCTGAGAATGAAGCTAACCAAAAGGAAAGCTGAGCCAAGAGATAGACACCAAGCAACAGCAACCCCAAATAGCAACCTTGAACCCCTACATCCAGCCATACAAAAGCATCTATGCTAAAATTCTATTCCTAAACCTCTGTTATATATGAACAAATACATTCTCCAAATGGCTGAATGGCTTCCTTTTTCCCCCTTGGCAAGGTGGCTCTCAATGGCTCTAAAATGGCTTCTTGGTTACTCAGTAGTAGGATCCTTATACAAATGACAAACTGCATGACCCTTTCATCAGTGTGTGACCATAACACACTACACCAAAACCCTTTAATAATGGCTTGTTAGTGCTGAGATCAATAGCCAGCTGGTTTTTGTTTCAGACAGGAAATAGATTGTCACAAACAAGCGAGAACAAGAAAACATTCTGGGGTAAAGACAGTTTATCGTGAGATTTCTCATCCCATGCTTCTGGGCTTTAATTTTTTTTCATTTATATGACAAAGATGAATTACGCTGTCACTAAAACACTTTTTGACACTGACTTTCTATGATAATCTATGACCTAGGATTTAGCTTTTGTTTATATTAAGCTTCAAACTCTAATCTTTAACTTGACAGAATGTTCATGCATCCTGTTTTCCTTTGGTTAATTACTATACTTGCATGATTATTATAACAATGAAAAGTTTTACTAAGATTATTATTCTATTTGATAAAATGTAAAGCTGAAATATTAAAAATCTATCTACATAGTGAAACTTTCAAACCATAATATATTGTAAAACTTAAAATTATATTCAAATATGAAGTAATAAGCATCCTTACTAGTTGGTAATAGCCTTAGGGTCATTATGCTACTCATCAGCACTGTTAGAAGAATTGGCAAAGAAATGAACAAAGATGAAGGCCAAATTCCACACTGCTGAGATGTTTGTAGGTAAAATGCATGGAAAGGAAAGCTTACTAAGGAAATCAGTTTGGGTGAATAAACTTTCAATTCTATAGCTTGAATAATAAAAGTCATAGTAAGACTAATAAAGATGTTAAAGACCTATGTTTGTCTAATGTTTTTAATTTCATAAAGTTCTGTCATTGCCTTTCTTCTAGAGAATCTATATAAAAGATTATATTGGGTATCACTCTCACATTCACTGTTCAGGATAAGATAAAATTCCAAGTAGAGCAACTTGGATGATGAACAATTTCCCGAGGCATAGAATCCCATTACACACCAACATCCTCAGGTTTTCTTCCCTATGGACTTTGTGCCTTTTATTAATCACTAGAAACATATATTAACAAAAATATGACCCCACTAAAAGGATTATAGGAATCTAACAAAAAATTGAATTATATCAAGATATCACTACAAATGTGCATGATGCCAAGTTCTGTGCAATAGATATCATTATGTCTCCCATGCCATTTTAAATATATCCTAATTATCCAGTGAATTTGGACACAGTTTGGAAACCATGGGAATAGCCATTCTCTTGGTTTGGGGTGTGGCCTGAGACATCACCTCCTGAGATACGAGGATAATGGTATTAATAATTGCCTCAAGGGCCGGAGGGTTAGCTCAGTGGTTCCGGCGCCTGCCTCGCAAGCGTAAGGACCTGAGTTTGATCCCCGGTTACCACATATAATGCTGGGCGTGGTGGCTCACGCCTGTCATCCCAGCACTCGGGAGGCAGAGACGGGAGGATTGCTGAGTTCGCGGCGGCTTGCCTGGGCACCATAGTGAGCACAGGGCCAGCCTGA
>PVIC010000622.1:97151-114373 GCA_004025085.1 Thryonomys swinderianus | reverse complement strand
TTCAGGCTGGCCCTGAGCTCACTATGGTGCCCAGGCAAGCCGCCGCGAACTCAGCAATCCTCCTGTCTCTGCTTCCCGAGTGCTGGGATTACAGACGTGAGCCACCACGCCCAGCATTATATGTGGTAACCGGGGATCGAACTCAGGTCCTTGCGCTTGCGAGGCAGGCGCCGGAACCACTGAGCTAACCCTCCAGCCCCTACAATATTTATATTTTTATGGTCTCAAGGTGCATCCATTTTCATAGATTCAAATTTATCCTTATTTATTGCAGAATAGTACTCCATTATACATAAATACTGCATTTTCTTTATCCATCATCTTTCTGATGGGCACATAGTCTGTTTCTAGGATTTAGGTACTATAAATTGTGCTTCTATAAACATAGGTAGGCATACATCACTGTAATGATCAGGAAGATACTTCAAAGGAGAGTAGCAGGGTCAAATGGAATTTCTGGTTCTAATTTTTTTTTGATGAATTACATACTGATCTCCACAATGGTTATACTAGTTTGCGTTCTTACCAGCAATGGAGAAGAGTTGCTTTTTCCTCACAACCTTGTCAAACATTTGTTATTGGTTGACTTTTTGAAGATATTCTTTCTGGAGATGGAATCTTAGTGTTATTTTAATTTGCATTTCTTGAATGATCCATGATGTTGAGGAGTTTTTCATATATTTAGTTGTTATTTGCATTTCTCCATCTGATCACATGGCTGTTAATTTCAGGTGCCCATTTATGGATTGGGTCTATACATTTTTTGGGGAGGGGTCTGATGTTTGAGTTCTTCATATATTTTAACTGTTAGTCCTTGGCCTGAGGAATAGCTGGTAATTTTTTCCTCTCTCTATGCATCGTCACTTCACACTTTTGGTAGTTTCTTTGCTGTACATAAGCTTTTAAATTTGATGTAATTCCAGTTATTATAGTATTTCCTGTGCAGTTGGGGTTTTGTTCATAAAATCTTTGCTTATACTTATGTCTTCTAGAATCTTACCTATTTGTATCTTCCAGCAGATTGTCTATTTTATTATTTAGATCCCTATCAATTTTAGCTTAGTGCATGGTGAGAAACATAGGTTTAGGTTCATTATTCAGCATGTGGAAAGCCAGTTTTCTCAGCACCATTTATCATTTATTAAAGAAGCAATATTTCTTCCAGCAAAGTTATCTGGCCCCTCTGTCAAAAACAAAGTAGATGAGGGGCCGGAGGGTTAGCTCAGTGGTTCCAGTGCCTGTCTCGCAAGCGCAAGGTCCTGAGTTCGATCCCCGGTAACTACATATAATGCTGGGTGTGAAGACTCACGCCCACCAACAATCAACACCTCATACCACAATGCCGGGTGTGGTGGCTCATGCCTGTAATCCCAGTACTAGGGAGGCAGAGACAGGAGGATTGCTGAGTTCCAAGCTTGCCTGGGCTACATAGTGAGCTCAAAGCCAGCCTGAACTACAAAGTGAAACCCTGTCTCAAAAAAAAAAAAAAGTAGATGAGTTCTCTTCGAGTCGTTTCTGCATCTTTTTTTCTGTTCTATTGATCCTCAGGTCTGTTTAGAGTCAAAACTTTCAGTTTTTTTTACCATTTAGCTTGATGTTGGCTTGTGGTTTGTCATAGGTGGCTTTTATCAGAGTGAGATAAACACCTTCTTTAGGGCTTTTGTCATGGATGGATGTTGGACTTTGTTAAATGCTTTTTCTGTGTCTACTGAGATGGTCATGGGTTTTTGTCCTTGATTCTGTTCCTGTGATATATGACACTGATCTGCATATGTTGTGTCCCTGGGCTGAATCCTACTTGGCCATAAAGTAGAATATTGATGATTTGTTACATTCTATTTGCCAGTATCTTATTGAAATACTTTGCATCCATGCACATCAAAGAGATTGGCTTGTATTTCTTTTTTTGGCTGGATCCTCCTCTGCTCTTGGTAGCAGGGTAATTCTAGCTTATAGGAATGTTTGGGAATATTGCTTCCATTTTAATTTCATTAAAGAGTTTGAGGAGAAGTAACATTAGATCTTCTCTAAAATTCTTGCAGACTTTAAGTTTATTACTTCTTGAATTTGTTATTAGGTTAGAATTTTTCTATCATCTTAATTAGCTTTGATAGCTCATACGTGTCCTGAAATCTGTGCATTTCTTCTGAATTTCCAACCTAATTGCATGGATTTTTTTTTTTTTAAGACAGGGTCTCACTTTGTAGTTCAGGGTGGCCCTAAACTACAAAGGGAACACTATGTATGGTTCTGGGGATCAAACTTGAACCTTGTGTTTGCCAGGCAGATGTCAGAATCACTGAGCTAAATCCTCAGCTCTCATTCTATTTTTAAAGGCTAATTTAGTTTGTCTATTTTGTCTGTCAAAAAACCAAGCTTTTATTCATTCTTTGTATTATTAGTCTCAATTACATTAATTTTTGCTCTGATCTTTACAATTTCCTCCCTCATATGCACGTGGGTTTAACTTGCTATTCTTTTACTAGAATCTTGAGTTTCAACATTAGGTTATTTCAGCTTGCTCTTTTTCCAATGTGAGAATTCACTGCTATAAATTTTCCTCATAGGACCTCTTTCATTGCATCCCATAAGTTCCAGTATATTATATTTGTATTATCATTTAACTGTAGAAACTAATTACTGCTTTAATCTATGATCTACTGTTCAGGAGTGTGTTAATTTCTAAGTGTTTACATAGTTTTTGTGGTTTCTTTTGCCATTGGTTTCCAATTTCATTGCTCTATGATCTGATAATATGCATAGGATAATTTCAGTTTCTTTGCATTTACTCAAGTAACTTCTGAGCAAGTTGGTTTTTTTTTGTGTGTGTGTGTGTGTGTGTGAGATAGGGTCTTGGTTTGTAGTTCAGGCTGGCCCTGAACTACAATCCTCCTGCTTCTGCCTCCTGAGTGCTAGGATTGATTACAGGCTTAAGCCACCAAGCCCAGCATTTGTGGTATGTGGTACTGATTACCAGTGGGTGTGAGCCACCATGCCTGATATTGTTGTATGTGGTTACCAGGGATTGAACCAGGGATCAAACCAGGGATACTATGCTTGCTAGGCAGATGCTGGAACCACTGAGCTAATCTCCAGCCCCTAGTATGTATTCTTTTATGAAGTCCTGTGTGGTGTTGAGAAGAATATGTATTCAGCTATTGTGGGATGGAGCACTCTGTAGATATCTACTATGTCCATTTGCTCAAAGGTTTGGTTCAATTCTATTTCTTTGCTCATTTTTGTCTAGCAGATTAGCCGATCTACTTGTGACAGTATGGGTATTGACATTATTACAATTTAATAGTCTTTATTTCACTTTTCATATCCATTGGTGTTTATGTGTGCTTGAATCTGTGCATACATAATTGTTATCTCTTCTTGGATTGTTCCCTTAGCAAGTATATAATACAGTTACCTTTGTCTCTTCTGATCAATCATGCCTTAATATCCACTTTATCTTCAAATAAAATAACCATCCCTCCTTTTTTCCTGGATTTCTATAACAATAGTTTTGTTTTCTATCCTTTCACTTTGTCTATCCTGAGTTAAATGTGTTTTCTGTATACAGCATATTGTTGTATCTTGTTTCTTGAGCCATTCTACCAGTCTGTTTCTTTTGATCGGTGAACTGAGACCTTTACATTTATGGTATAACTGATATGTATTGACAATCTTGTCAAATTAGTTTCCTGCTTTTGATTCTCTTTCCTGTGTTTAACTGCTTGCCTTGCCTGATAAGATTCTTGCTGTTTGCATTCATGAAATGTAGTCTTATCTCTTCCTAGAATATTTGTTAAGTTTTATGAGACAAGGTCTCGCTTTGTACCTCAGGCTGGTCCTGAACTCACTATGTAGCCCAGGCTAACTTCGAACTCACAGCAATTCTCCTGCCTCTGCCTCCTGAATGCTGGAATTGCAGGCATGAGCCACCCTCCCCAGCACTGTGGTATGCAGTTACTGGGGATCAGGACCTTGCACTTGCCAGGCAGATGCTGGTAGCACTGAAGCACTGAGCTAAATCCCCAGCTCAGTCTGCTGTGATTCTGACGGGTTTTCCTGTATAGGTAATTTGTTTCTCTTCCATAACAACCTGTAATATTGTTCTTGTGTTGAATTTCTGGAATGTTGATTATATGTCTTGGTATTGGATTTTTCTGATTGTGACTAACTGAAGTTCTACGTGCATCACTTATCTGTGTATCTAATTTTTTTCCGTGCTTGAGAAGTTTTTGCTATCATTTCTATGAAGTTTTTTAGTGTTATTTCTTTTGATTTTTTACTGACTCCAATTAATCTTATGTTATTAATCTTTGCATCATCTAGCAAGTGTTGACTTTTTATGGTCCCTTATTTTTAATAAATTTTTCATTTGATGATTGCTAATTACAAACCTACCTTCTAGATCTGATATTTTATCTTCACATTCGTTGATGGCACTGAGTACTTTCAGTAGAATTTTCAATTTCTTGGATGCTTGTTTTAATGGTTTATGGAATCTCATTTTTACTAAGTTGGGCATTTCTGGTTTTCACCATTTTCCTAAACACATCTATTTATTATTATTATTTTTTTTTGAGACAGGGTCTCACTTTGTAGTTCAGGCTGGCCCTGAGTTCACTATGGTGCCCAGGCAAGCTGCCGCGAACTCAGCAATCCTCCTGTCTCTGCCTTCTGAGTGCTGGGATTACAGGCGTGAGCCACCATGCCCGGCATTGTGGTATGCGGTGTTGATTGTTGGTGGGAATGAGTCTCCACACCCAGCATTATATGTGGTTACCGGGGATCAAACTCAGGATCTTGTGCTTGCGAGGCAGGCGCCGGAACCACTGAGCTAACCCTCCAGCCCAAAACACATCTATTTTTTAAAAAACTATATCAAGTTCATTAAGCTTGTATTTAATTATAGTCATCTTCTCTTTAGTTATCTGTGTAGTTATGTCTGACCTGGAAGTCTGGGGTTGCATCCTTTCATGTTTTCTCATTTTCTGTTTTTAAAAATTTGTTCTTTTAAGCTTATGAATAGCTTACAGAGGTAGCTTTATTACCAGTATCGTGACCTCTTCAGGAAATGACTACTTTCCTGAAACGTCTTTTAGCCATAGCTGGTGTTTGAGTCTGTCCTGCAGTCCTGCCTCTTCAATTTATTAGGAATGAGAGGTTGCTGCCTGTTTGGCTTATCATTGAGTTCTTTGTACCTGGACTATAGTATGGCAACCATACAGTCTTGCTGTTGACATCCACGGAAGAGCAACTGATCACAATAACTATGTCACTTTGGCTAAAGTAACATCAAGCAGTCTAGAAAAATGACAAACTGTGACAACTGTTTGCCACCTTTTACAGACACATGATTTATAGTTATAAAATTTAAAACAAATCAGAAAATATATACAGTAAATAACCATTCAACAGATTTTAACCTGGGGGGGATTTAAAAGACATAAGTGGGAAAAATAGAAAAATAGCAGAAAGTACTAGAAACAAAGCTGAAGAACAAAGGAAGATTATTTGAGCTTCAGGAAACTGGTGGACTGGAGGGAAAGAAAGGAAAAACAAAAACAGCAACACAACAAGAATACTAAAAAGTGTTCACAATAATGAAAAAACAGTCAAGGAAAAAATAAACAGCAACAAAACCAGAATGAAAGGGAAAAAACAAAAGAAAATTTTTGTGATTTCAGGCCTCTAGTTATCTTCTGGGGTCTACCTTATTATGGTAGTAACCAGTTCATCATGTCACTAGTAAAAAATAGAGGGAGACAGAGTTAGTTCAGATCCATGCTACATGATACTAGTGAGCCTGTATTAGAATTAGGACAGGTTGCTGATACTGTCCTGTGGAGTCCACAGGTGCCTGGACTCCACCTGTGGGGTGGATCTTGTGGGGTTGGTGCCTGAGTTTTTCCAGCCTACAACACAATTGGTGTCTCTTGCCAGC
Source organism: Thryonomys swinderianus (assembly GCA_004025085.1). Classification (NCBI taxonomy): domain Eukaryota; kingdom Metazoa; phylum Chordata; class Mammalia; order Rodentia; family Thryonomyidae; genus Thryonomys; species Thryonomys swinderianus. The sequence goes on along the minus strand of PVIC010000622.1, from coordinate 108,435 downwards.
CTGATTACAGCTGTCTCATGTTGGACATCTCCTGCTTGTCTCTCACCCAGTCACTGGGATTTCAACACTGCGAGCCCTGAGATGAAGCTAACCCATGGCTACTGAGTTTTGCATTTAGATGACTCCTCCCTAAAATGGCATCAGGCCAAGTACCCTCTCCAGGGGACATGGGAATTACTCGGACTGGAGTCCCTCACCAGCTGCATCAAGCATCCACTGCTTCATTACAGCGGTACACTTTTCCTGGAGGCCTTTGGAGTCACCTCTCCTTACTGTGTCTGCAGAATCAATCTTCCTCTCCAGAGCTAGGAAGAAAATGCAGAGGGCCCCTTCTTTCTTCTGCATTGAGATCTATCTCTTCACTTTCTTTGGACTCAAGTTTTCCCTTCAGGGACTTCCTGGGTCCTGGGGCTCCATCTCTCTCCTTCCTTTCTTCTCCAAATTACTTTATTTTCAGTGTCTAGATTCCAAATCTTCGAGACATTGATTTGTTCCTGCTTACTGCTCTGCCATCTTTCCAGAAGCTTATCCATTTGTTCAAACATGTTGTTCAGCTGCATGTTTGTTAGTTTCTTGTTCAGTTGATATATTTTTGAAGAGTTAATGGAGTTCCCTCATTAAGATTGTGTTGGTATTTGATATTTTATCTCCAGTAGTATTTTGTGAAACTGGGTGTACTGATAGTTTGTATATATTTGTAATTGTTATCTCTTCCTGTTGAATCATTCCCATAACTAATATGTGGTACCTTTTTTGCAAACTTCTGATCAGTTTTAGCTGAAGTTCACTTTGAGAATGAAATTGTTCTACGGTGTTTTGGTCCTGGTACACGTAATGTTTTTTTTTTGCTTTTTTTTTTGGAGACAGGGTCTTGCTTTGTAGTTCAGGCTGGCCCTGAGCTCACTATGGTGCCCAGGCAAGCCACCGTGAACTCAGCAATCCTCCCGTCTCTGCCTCCCGAGTGCTGGGATTACAGGCGTGAGCCACCACGCCCAGCATTATATGTGGTAACCGGGGATCAAACTCAGGTCCTTACGCTTGCGAGGCAGGTGCCGGAACCACTGAGCTAACCCTCCGGCCCCACGTAATGTTTTTTATTCTTTGATTTTTAATCAGTAGATTTTTACAAAATTAGATGAGACTCACATATAATAAACTTTTTTTCATCGTCTGCCAATCATGTCTTTTAATTGGGGAACTGAGGCTATTTACAAAGTTATTACTTAAAAGTATTAATTTATTCCTAGCATTGCATTCTTTTTGCTGCTGTTGAATATTTTTATTTTTCCCAGTTTGTTCATCTAATCACCTTGCTCGATGTATTAATTTCATCAGACATTTAGGTTCTGTTGGCTTCTCTCTTTAGGATATCTTGACTATTTTTGGGGTGGTGGCTACTGGTCATGGAAATTATTAAGGCATTCTTTTGTCATGGAGTGTGCTTATTTCTCCACCAATTTTTAAAGAATTTTGCATGATATATTAGGGTTGAAAGTTTTCTTTTAGGACTAGAAATTACTTCATTGCAAACTTTCTTGTCCTTTATATTTTGTGTTGAAAAGTCTCATAATTTTTTTCTTATAATTTTTTAAAATTGTAATTCTAATGAGCTAGCCTTTGGAAGTGATTTTTCTGCTTTCCTCTGATATATTTCAAAGATCTGTTCTTGTTTTGGATTTCTGAAATATTGACTATTACGCTGTCCTCTAATTTCTGACTCCAATTAGTGTTGTTTTCTTGACATCACCTAGTAGCTGTTGGGTGAATTTTCCGTTTTTCTAAACATTCTTATGGTTTCTCTGAGTGTATCATCATGTGCTTCCATTCTGTCCTTGAGGTTCAGTTCTTTCCTTAAGGTCCAGTCTTCCCTCATATTGGTCATTTCTCGATTGCTGCTGCCATCTTTTCATGAACTCCATTTCTTTGATAAATTTGTCAGTCATGATTTGAGTTTTTTTTTTTTTTTTGCTTTTTGAGACAGGGTCTTGCGCTGTAGTTCAGGCTGGCCCTGAGCTCACTATGGTGCTCAGGCAAGCCGCCGCAAACTCAGCAATCCTCCTGTCTCTGCCTCCCTAGTGCTGGGATTACAGGCGTGAGCCACCACGCCCGGCATTGTGGTATGTGGTATGTGGTGTTGTTGGTGGGTGTGTCTCCACGCCCAGCATTATATGTGGTTACCGGGGATCGAACTCAGGACCTTGCGCTTGCGAGGCAGGTGCCAGAACCACTGAGTTAACCCTCTGGCCCCGATTTGAGTATTTTTTTTTTGCCAACTTTTCTGATTTTTTGTTTCTTCCATAACCATACTGGTCAGTTAGTTCTACTGTATTTTGGATTAGGTCACCTTTGAGCTTGCTGATTATCTTGGCTTCTTCTTTAAGAATGTCATGCAGGGGCCAGAGATTTAGCTCAGTGGTTCTGGTGCCTGCCTCGCAAGTACAAGGTCCTGAGTTCAATCCCAGTAACCACATACAACATTGCTGGGTATGGTGACTCACACCCACCAGCAATCAGTACCACACACCACAGTGCCAGGTGTGGTGGCTCACGCCTGTAATCCCAGCACTCAGGAGGCAGCAACAGGAGGATTGCTGAGTTTGAGGCTTGCCTGGGTAACATAGTGAGCTCAGGACTAGCCTGAACTACAAAGTGAGATGCTGTCTAAAAAAAAAAGAGTATCATGCAGCTTGACTATTTGGTATTTGACTTCCTATTAGTGACCCTTTGGTCTGCTTTGGGATAGTGGGCAGTCTTTGGATGAATTGTGCTGAAGACTGAAGTCTAAAAAAGAACTTTTTGTTGATATGAAGAAATCCTTAGTTTCTGTTTTCCAGTGAGGTGATCTTGCCTTTATTAGAAAGAGGTATTATTTACTATTTCAACCTATCCAATTTCATAACACTAAACCCAGTCATCAATGTTTTAAGGAGAGAACTCCATTGATTACAATAGCATCAATGGATCTAACTCTACATCAAATAAAACTTGATCATTTTACCCCCCCCCCTTTTTTTGAGACAGGGTCTCGCTTTGTAGTTCAGGCTGGCTCTGAGTTCACTATGTAGCCCAGGCAAGCCTCAAACTCAGCAATCCTCCTGTCTCTGCCTTCCGAGTGCTGGGATGACAGGCGTGAGGCACCACGCCCAGCATTGCATGTGGTTACCGGGATCGAATTTAGGACCTTGTGCTTGCGAGGCAGATGGCAGAACCACTGAGCTAAATCTCCAGTCCCATTTTACCCTTTTATTGATGCGCCTTACAAACTATATTACTCTATTTGTGGTTCATCTTGGTTGTGTAGAGTGAGGGGAAAGAAAGAAAAGAAAAAAGGGGCTATGTTAGTAGGGAGAGAGGGGTAAGAGAAATGTTAAGTAGATAAAAAAACAAAGCAGAAGTTGGGCTCTATTGGAATTATATTATTATTTTTAGGTTTTTTTTTTTTTTTTTTTTTGAGACTGGGTCTCACTTTGTAGTTCAGGCTAGCCCTGAGCTCACTATGTAGTCCACGCAAGCCTCGAACTCAGCAATCCTCCTGCCTCTGCCTCCCAAGTGCTGGGATTACAGGCATGAGCCACCACGCCCGGCTATTATTTTTAGTTTTTGAGACAAGATCTTATTTTATAGTTCAGGCTGGCCTGAACTCACTATGTAGCCCAGGTTAGCATCAAACTCACAGTCATTCTTCTACCTCTTGCCTCCCAAGTGTTGGGATTACAGGCAGGAGCCTCCATGCTCAGCTTGTTGGAATTAAAGGGCTCATGTTTAAGAGTTTTAAGAGAATATATAGGTGGGAAGAGGTATGCAGTCAAGTGAAAATGTATTTAGTTTGAGAAAAGGAAGTGTACTTAGAGATTGAGGGAGGCTGTAAGATTGATAGAACCTGTTAATACATTTGCATTTAGTTTTGTTTGGATCTTCTAAGCACAATTTTGTTAAGGATTACCCTGAGATGACCATGAATAGAGCTATTCAAGTTATAGTCCTGATTCTTAGTCTTCTAGGTGCATATACAGACCCCTATATGTATTCTATATATGTACTATATATGTACTGTATGAAAGTTGAAGAGATGGAAGACAAGGAGAAAAAAATGAGGATGAAGGAGAAAGAATATGGAGGTAAAGTTGTAAAAGAGAAAGGACTAAAAGAGGGAGCAGGGCAAAGAGGAAAACCTTCAAGAATGTAAAGTAACAAGAAAAATAATGAAGCAAGAACAAGAAAAACAATGAAGCAAGAACAAAAAAAAAACAAATAAGATAACCTAGAACAAGGAAGAAAGAAAATAAACAAAAACCTTCACAGAGTTTTTACAGCATTAACCTATAGTATCCACAAAACTCCCTCTACAGAGTTGCTTCTGTGTGTGAATGCTGAATCCTGCTAGGCATAGCCTGTCAACAGTTTCTACTCAGAGCCATACTGACTCCAGCAGTTCTCAATTTTTGTCTTTCTGTGCACCCATCATGGCTTTCTCTGCCTAGATTTTTAGTCTGTGGTTACTGTGGCAATCATTCAAGTCAGTGTGCCCCTGATCATGCTGATAGGTGTGGAAAGCAAACAGACCACTGAGCTCTGTGCTGGATATGAGAACGGGGGGGGGGGGGCTAGCTAGCTGTTCATTGGATTTAATGTCAACATTCCCAGACCCAGCTTTGTCCAAAAGCCACTTTTTTTTTTTTTTAATTTTTTTGGGAGACAGAGTCTTGCTTTGTAGTTCAGGCTGGCCCTGAGCTCACGGTGTAGCCCAGGCAAGCCTTGAACTCAGCAATTCTCCTGCCTCTGCCTCCCGAGTGCTGGGATTACAGGTTTGAGCCACCAAGCCCAGCATCTGTGGTATGAGGTACTGATTGCCAGTGGGCGTACCACACCCAGTATTGTTCTATGTGGTTACCAGGGATTGAACCAGGGACCTTGCGCTTGTGAGGCAGGTGCTGGAACCACTGAGCCAAATCTCCTGCCCCAAAAGCCACTTATGATTGGCCTAGTTTCTCAAGGATAGACTTTGAGAGTAGAACCCAAACCCCATGTCCTTCCTGGCCTAGGAATTATTATTATTGAGACAGGGTCTTGCTTTGTAGTTCAGGCTGGTCCTAAACTCACTATGTAGCCCAGGCAAGCCTCAAAATCAGCAACCCTCCTGCCTCTGCCTCCTGAGTGCTGGGATTACAGGAGTGAGCCACCACACCCAGCAGAATTATTGTTTTAAACATAGATATTCTGATGGAATTTGATTTGTATTTCAAAAATGTAAAAGCCTCCTGAATTTATGTGTACTTGGGACTGTTATATATACATTTTAATTTCTTTTGGTTTTGCTTTTACTTTTTTTTTTTGAGACAGGGTCTCGCTTTGTAGTTCAGGCTAGCTCTGAGCTCACTATGTAGCCCAGGCAAGCCTCGAACTCAGCAATCCTCCTGTCTCTGCCTCCCAAGTGCTGGGATTACAGGCATGAGCCACCACACCCGGCGGTTGTGCTTTTACTTTTAAAGGGGCCATGGAGTGATCTTGCTATTTGTAGCATTTCCTGGGTGTCCCATTAGAATCTAACCCTCCAGACCCGCCTATGAAGTCTACCATCTGAATCAGGTATTTCTTGGCCAAGTAGGATTAACAAGATAGAAGCTTATACACCATGAGCAAATTTTGTGATCTGCATTTCACAAGACATTTTGCTGTGGTCTGGGTTATCCCTCCCCCAACCCTTGCTCAGGCTCTACCATTCTGCAGTATATCCTTTTCTTTTCCACAGTTAATTTTGCAGCCTGTTGCTTTTTCTTCATTTGCCAGCCAGAATGCTAGTTAGTGCTGACTACCATTGCTTCTTCCATACATCACCATAGTTACTGTCTTCCTTGGCCCTTGCCATGCTCACTTATTCCAGTCACTGTTGCATGATAGATAGAAGACAGAGCAATCCTGTAAGTACATGGATGGGACCACACTGTTCCCTACTTAAAGCTCTTTAGTGGCTTTCTATTGCCCTTAAGGTTCATCCTTGCTTCAATTAGCTGTTAGTTTGTTTCTTCAGAGGTAACAGAAGCTCCTTTCCATTTCAAAGTGATACAATATGTTGTTCTCTTATCTCCAAATTGGTTTAAATGTCTCTCTCAATGAAGCTTTTCCTTTGGTCCCTGCTTGGTGCAAGCAATTTACATAATTTTGGGGAAAAGTCACCTCATAATTAAAATTATGATTAGGGGGCTGGAGATTTAGCTCAGTGGTTCCGGTGCCTGTCTGGCAGCAAGCGCAAGGTCCCTGGTTCAATCCCAGTAACCACATAGAATACCAGGCATGGTGAGTCATGCTCACCAGCAATCAGTATCACACACCATAGTGCTGGGCATGGTGGGTCATGCCTATAATCCCAGCAATTGGGAGGTAGAGGCAGGAAGATTGCTGAGAGTTTGAGGCTATCCTGAACTATAAAGTGAGACCCTGTCTTAAAAAAAGAAAAATTATGATTAGGCCTAGTTTTCCTAAAAGCCAGCTATGGTATATTGAGACATTACTCTGTTTTTGCCTCTAGTCACAGCTTAGAGACCTCGTGCTGGACTGCACAAATGAAGACATCCTAAAGGATGGTCAAATTCCTAGCCAATAGCAGGAACTGTTCTCATTGTTCTGGGATGTATGAACCTCTGCCCTCTGACCTGTGTTACTCCTAATATACTGAACCTGCTGTCCTCTGAGTGACCTGTTATATACATTACTCTCAAAGTAATAAAGTATGTCAAGTTCCAGGTCTTTTGTCTCTGCTGCACAGAGCAGCACTGATTAGACCCAAGCCTCAGGTTCTTTTCTAAATCTCATTTTTTTTTACCTTTTCTGTTTAATTAATTAATTCACCTTGTGTTGCTATGGCTCACAGGAGACTAGGACTTAACTGCAGAGGTTCTAGTTACAACCCCTTTCCCTGTCCCTTATATCCGTTAGGTTTGTATATGCTTTTAATGACTCCCAAACTATTCTAGTAGGCATCCTAGTTGAGTCACACAGGCAGCTCTCTCAACTTTCTGCAACAACTTATCACAGTGCACCTCTCTGCTGGTTCTATGAGTGAGACTGCTCTGCGTTGCCACAGGTCTCCAGTGAACCACAGAGGAAGAGATGTGCAAATCTCCATTCCCTGGATGGTATAAAGATTAGGGGAATTTCTGTATTAACATAAATGAAGATCCTTGCTGAGAGAGCCACCCACAGCATACACTGGACTCTTTAACTTTTGCTTCTGTTTTCTGACTGCTGCAGAGTGACTAGTCCCCATCAGTTGTGATGCTTTTAGTTCCTTATTTAAGGTATTTTCCCACTAGCCTCCTCCTTCACTGCAGAAATCATGCTATTTTAGCATTGTATTTCTGGATCTATTTACTGTTTGATGTATGATTGAGCTAGATATTTTTCTTTATTTGAGCATCTAAGTGACACAGAAAACCTATGTTGGGCAAAGGATTTCCTGTCCAAACTGTATTGGCTTTTTAGTTAGTCCATTCTGTTCAAAGACCTAAAAATAAGTGTGGTCTTTATGAGCTTTATGTAGTTGCTTGAAGTTTAGCTTCAAGTTTGCCTCAAGTTTAGCTTTTCCAGTTTTTGAGGTAGATTTCACACATCAGTAATCTATCTAGGTTTCCTAATCTTTTATGTTTTAAAGAATAAAGGTCCTGTTGCCACTCAGCCTGGCTTTGAACTTGAGAACCTTTGCCTCACTCTCCCCAGTGTGGGATTACAGGTATGTGCTATCATCCCTGGCATTTTATTTTTAAAAAGATATAATTTCACTATATTACCCCAGGCTGGTCTCAAACTGGGGCTCAAGTGGTCCTTCCAACTTTTCCTCCTGAGGAGCTATAGGTACAGCCACTGTATCTGGCTGCTTCCATAGGTTTTAATTTCCACAATAAACTACATGAAATGAGCCCCATTCTATAATCCCCACCCTCCAATGGAAATGAATCGGATTATTGGGGAAATCTATTTAGCTGTCTTTGAAGCTATCATCTCTCATCCTACAGACTTAAAATTTATCCACAGTATTATGAAACACACCACAAAATCTGAGTTCCTATTAATATGTGGAAATTGGTATGCAGATACTTGTTTTTCCCTTTATGTGTATGCTCAGCTCATCACTGTTAGTCTTTAGGTAAGTTCGCTTTAAATTTCCTTAATGTGTGATAGCCTTCAGGTAATTTTTGATAATACTGTCTTCTAATTAATTTTGGTCTCTTCTCCCCCCGCAATACTGGGGATCCAACTAAGGACTTTGTCCTAAAGTGCCAGCCTACAAATTTTGGTCTTTAATGCTCACTGGTCAAATTTCCCGGTCTTCAAATTCAAGCAAAATAGGTCAGATCCTGTAACCAAACTCACCAAATCCACTGCTCAAGATATGTGACCTCAGCCAGAGATTTAGCTCAGTGGTTCTAGTGTCTGCCTTGCAAGTGCAAGACCCCAAATTTGATCCCCAGTACCACATACCACAATGCTGGGCATGGTGGCTCACTCCCTTAATCCCAGCAGTCTGGAGGCAGGGGCAGGAGGATTGCTGTGAGTTCAAGGCTAGCCTGTACTACAGTTAGATCAGGGCCAGCATGAACTACAAAGTGAAACCCTGCCCCTACCCCAAAGTGACCTCTACACTGGTATTGTCAAGCTGTAGTACTTACCAGACTGAACTGTTGAGGATTGAGTCAATAAATTCAGAAGAGGTTGAATACTTAGCACATATTACCTATCTTTATCTGATTCTTTCACATTACCTACTCTTTGTCAAGAACAAAACTCCACAAGGGCAAAACTTTTTTGTTTTGTTGATTTCTATATACCCACAATAGTGCCCAACACATTTTAGATGCTTTTTAAGATTGTGTTTTGCCATGCTGGCTGTGCATGAACTCATGATCTTCCTGTAGCTGAGCATAAGAGTCTGTCCCTATAACCAGCCAGACACTCAAGATTATTAAATGAATTAATCTATTATATACATATTTATAGCCCCAGTCAAATTGAAATACTTCTATATGCCCACATATTCCTAGTTTCCTTGCTTACTCACTTTTTCAGTAACCACTTATGTTGGGTTAGTCATATCCTCTCCATGTCCAGCCTGTAGCCAGATGAACACTTTCCTCATCATTCCAGGAGTAAATAACCTTCCTTTAGATTATACTGTCACAGTACATTGTGTAAATTACCCAACTATATTACTCAAGATTAGACTATTATCTCACAACATGTCTGTTGGACAAATGAATATAGGATGTTCTTTTTAAAAGTAGAGTAAGATTTAATAACCTATTAGTGCATTTAATTTCCTTTTCTTTTCATTTATAGAGCCCTGTCTTCCTGTTCTGGCAATCTTCCTAAGATTCTGTGTGGGGAACAAAGTCTCACTGGCAGTGGAGCCAGGAGTACGGGAGTTTTGAACCAAGTAAAGACAGTTATGAGGCCCACTGAAAATGGTTAGCTTTGAACATAGAAAACATTTCTCAGTTATATGCTATATCCTCAATATTCCATAGTCTTATAGCCATAGTGTGGCATTTGAGGTAAATCTAATGCATCTAAGTATAATTAGGTAGGCTACGTGGTAGTGTTTTGGTAATTATAATTTGGTCTGAGATGATGTAAATTGTAGTATTTTTCACTTTACTCACAATAGAAAAATCATTATCAGAGACTCTGGTTCTCACAGTAATGACGGCTACAGGATCTCAACTTGATTGTAATAATTTGCTTTTCAAATCTGCTATACTCAGCAGAAGAGAACAATACAACGCTGAGAAAAGTGGAAATAGCCAGGTCTTGGGACTTTTTACTTCAGTTAGTTTGGGAGACAGACAAGTGATCTAATCAGTAACTTAAGCTCAAATTAGGTTATGTTTTCTAAACAATAGCCCAAATTTAGTCATGACTCCTGCTCTACTCTGGATGAGGCTGTTCCATCCTCAGAGTTATGAATTTATTAACATACATTCCCTGCTTAAACATGAGCTGTTTTGAATGGACAGCACATGGGCTCATGTCGATCTCTGAAAAACCCACAGCAGAACTCCACAGAAATTTCTTTGGCCTAGAATGTACAACATCTATATTGTTCAACGATTGAGCATTTTCACTGGCATTCTATAGGGCTTGAGACTTCTTAGTGATCAAGAGTGAAAACTTAGCAAATGGCCCATCAAATGTTGCTATTGACCTCCACTGACATGCTTCTCTCTCCCATCAGTAGAAAGATATGCTTAAATCCAAGTTGCTTATATCCCAAGACTAAAGGAGAAATGATCTCCAGGGAGGTTACCCAGGGTCGCCTCACCTGATCATTCAGGCAACACTGAAATATGACAGTGTTCTTGCTCAGATTCTACCACTGGATCTTTATGAAGTGAAAATTATTTTCGCTTTTAATTGTTTCAGATAGACCATCCTTTACATTCTGTATAAATCCACTGTAACAAAGAAGTTGCTTTGAGATGGAGCAAATACCTTAAAAGAAACTGAGATGTGGCTTCTAATAATATCTCAGAATAGAAATTAGATCCAAGAAAATATTTAAATCAAGTTATTATATATAGATTCTATAAAGGTCATAGGAACTGTATGATGAAACATTCTTAGATGTTTTTTTTTTTGAGACAGGGTCTCACTTTGTAGTTCGGGCTGGCCCTGAGCTCACTATGTAGCCCAGGCAAGCCTCGAACTCAGCAATCCTCCTGCCTCTGCCTCCCAAGTGCTGGGATTACGGGCGTAAGCCACCACGTCCAGCAGTTTTTTTTTTTTGAGACAGGGTCTCACTTTGTAGTTCAGGCTGGCCCTGAGCTCACCATGAAGCCCAGGCAAGCCGCCAACTCAGCAATCCTCCTGTCTCTGCCTCCCGAGTGCAGGGATTACATGTGTGAGCCACCATGCCCAGCATGATGAAACATTCTTAGGATGAAGCCATAACAGAGAAATACCATGTCCCTAAGAAGTCAATTTAAAAAGTTTACTTGTAGGGCCGGAGGGTTAGCTCAGTGGTTCCGGCGCCTGCCTCGCAAGCGCAAGGTCCTGAGTTCGATCCCTGGTAACCACATATAATGCTGGGCGTGGAGACACGCCAACCAACAATCAACACTGCATACCACAATGCCGGGTGTGGTGGCTCACGCCTGTAATCCCAGCACTCGGGAGGCAGAGACAGGAGGATTGCTGAGTTCGCGGTGGCTTGCCTGGGCACCATAGTGAGCTCAGGGCCAGCCTGAACTACAAAGTGAGACCCTGTCTCAAAAAAAAAAAAAAAAAAAAAAAA
>PVIC010000622.1:50538-97051 GCA_004025085.1 Thryonomys swinderianus | reverse complement strand
TCTCCACGCCCAACACTGTATGTGGTCACCAGGGATCGAACTCAGGACCTTGCGCTTGCGAGGCAGGTGCCGGGACGGCTGAGCTAACCCTCTAGCCCCAATAACTTCAGTTTTTAATAGTTCCACATTTTTGTTTTTTTGAGACAGGGTCTTGCTTTGTAGTTCAGGCTGGCCCTGAGCTCACTATGCAGCCCAGGCAAACCTCGAATTCAGCAATCCTCCTGCCTCTGCCTCTCCAGTGCTGGGATTACAGGCATGAGCCACCACATCCAGCACTGTGGTATGTGGTACTGATTGTAGTGGGTGTGAGTCATCATGCCCGATAATTGTTGTATGGGTCACTGGGAATCGAAGCAGGGACCTTGTGCTTGCTAGGCAGGCACTGGAACCACTGAGGTAAAAATCTCTGGACTTCAAATGACCTTTTTTCCTCAGTTTCCCCCACTAGCTTGGACAATACTTGTACACCACTGTTCCTGGGTTATTTTTTTGGGGGGGGGGTTGGTGCTGGAGAATGAGCCCAGTCTCATATATGCTACGCACACAATCTACCATTGAGCTACATTTCTAGTGTTTTTTATTTTTATTTTAAATGTTGAGATGGAGTCTTGCTAAGCTGTCTTACCTGGCTTTGAACTATAGACCTTCCTGCCTCAGCCTCTCCAGTAGGTGGGATTATAGGCATATGTCATCACATCTGGCTAGTTTCACTTTTTAAAACAGCTTTATGTGCCTCTGCAGCTGCTTAGTCATTTTATATAAATAAGTAAGTCCTCTGCTTAGAGTTCTCCAAATATTGCTTCCAGTATGGCACAGATCATAGGAGGATTGTTTGGATCTTATTTTGGCTTCTAAGAGATCAGAGGAGCTTGGAAATAAGGTCAATGTTTGGGAGTTCGTTAAAATATGGCAGAGCAAAAATTCTTAGTATCTTTTTAATATCATCTTGCTTTACTTGTCTCTAACTTTGTAACTGTCTTAATCTGTGGAAGTATTTAGTATTGGAGTTAAGGGCTATAGTTCCGTGGTTTTTTTTGTTTTGTTTTGGTTTTTGGTGGCACCATGAATCGAACTTGGGCCCTTGTACTTCCAAGGTAGGTGCGGTACCACTTGAGGTAAGTCCCTGGCAGGTTCCGTGTTTTTTTAATAGCTATGTTTATGGTTAGGAAATACCCATTTTGCCTCTAATTCCATAGTGTGCGTCTGTTTGTGGGTACTGCCAACCAACCAGGAATCTCACACACATTCTATCATCCTTAGCCTCCCTCAGCCTTCTGTAATAGTTGAAACATCTGAAATAGTTGAAACTATATGTATGTGTCACTGTAACTCGCTCTCTCATTCAATTTTTTTTTTTTTTTGAGACAGGGTCTCGCTTTGTAGTTCAGGCTGGCTCTGAGCTCACTATGTAGCCCAGGCTAGCCTCCAACTCAGCAATTCTTAGGCCTCTGCCTCCCAAATGCTGGGATTACAGATGTGAGCCACCACACCTGGCACTGTTAACACTGAATGAATACAGGATCTTGCACTTGCAAGGCATATGCTGGAAGCACTGAGATAAATCCCCAGCCCTCTCATTTGATTTTTTGAGACAGGGTCTTGCTTTATAGTTCAGGCTGGCCCTGAGCTCACTATGTAGCCCAGGCAAGCTTCAAACTCAGCAATCCTCCTGTCTCTGCCTCCTGAGTGCTGGGATTACAGGTGTGAGCCACCACACCCGGCACTGTGGTATGTGGTATTGATTGCTGGTAGGCGTGAGTCATCACACTCAACATTGTATGTGGTAATCAGGAATCGAACTCAAGACCTTGTGCTTGCAAGGTAGGCTCCAGAACCACTGAGCTAAATCTCCGGCCCTCTCATTTGATTTTTTTTTTTTTTTTTGAGACAGGGTCTCGCTTTGTAGTTCAGGCTGGCCCTGAGCTCACTATGTAGCTGAGGCAAGCCTTGAACTCAGCAATCCTCCTAGCCCAGGCAAGCCATGAACTCAGCAATCCTCCTCTCTCTACCTTCCGAGTGTTGGGATTACAGGCGTGAGCCACCACACCTGGCACTGTGGTATGTGGTATTGATTGCTGGTGGGTGTGAGTCACTACGCCATGCATTGTATGTGGTTTCCAGGGATCAAACTCAGGACCTTGCACTTGACAGGCAGGCACCGGAACCACTGAGCTAACCCTCTGGCCCTCTCATTTGATTCTTAATTCAGTACCCTTTTAACTCAGAAAAATGGCTCAATGAAAGTTTCTCTTAACTAGAGACTGTCAGCAGTTTAAAGTAGAAACCCTGCCAAATCCTTCAGGAAAGTGTATGTGTAACCTCAGAGTCAAAGAAGAGCAGCACTTGAACTTACCCCAATAAAGCCCAGTTTTCACTACAAGTGACAGTTGCCAGCACCAGGGAGGGTCTGGTTGACATTAGAGAAGAAAAGAAAATGCGCCTGAATTCTTGGGACTTCGCTCCTTTTGCAACTCAGCTGTTAAGAAATGGAAACCAGAAGGGGGTGAGGAGGTGTGGGTGGGTAGGGATATGGGTAAAAATGAGAATTAACTTTTGTCATATACTGGTACAAATTCCCCAATGTTATACGTGATTTTGAGATGTACATAAATTGTATCAATAAAGAATTCAATTAAAAAAAAAGAAATGGAAACCAGGTAAAATTAAACATAACCCACCAGCCTACCAACCACCCTGGTAGTAATCACCTAGGTTTCCTTTTATTACTAGTTATTGTTGTCATCACCATAGCCAGAGTGCATTGCCCCTTGGAACTCCCCAGTAAGAGACACAATGTTATAGAGACAAGGTATAGTATTTTCCTTTAGTGCTGAGGACTCTAGGGTTTCAAGTACATGAAGCACAGGCCCTATCATTCAGCTATACCCCTAGATAACAGATGGCTTTGAGCATTCAGTGCATTTTATACTAAATAAACAATTTCAATCCCCCTCAAAATTAGTATTCCATCAATGTAAAATTATACATAACAAAATATTTAAAATTGTCAGGTTTACCTTGCCAAAATTGATGTGTATCAATAATTGAAAATAAACACATAGAAATAAGTCATTTTCAAAGACAATCAAATCTACTTCTTATTCAAAGTTCAGTACTTCCATTTAAATCTTTTTATTGACAAAACATAAAATAATACTTTTCACTAATATAAGTGTTCTATTTTAGAGACTATGAGAGAATATTTCGGACAAATAAAACCAAAGAACCCCAAAAGACAGAGTCATACACATCTCAGTTTCCTACTAGTAAAGCCACTTAGGAATGAAAACGGAAACAGTTCTGCTTAGACACTAATACTGACAGGGATGATACACAAGAAGAGTATACATAAAGTTCAAGGAATTGCATCTGTACTTCTTTTTCAAATGCCCAGCCTAACTTTAGGATGTAAAACTAACTTTAACCTCTCTATATTTGTCTACTAGCTGCTAGTGTAACTTCATTTCTGGTACTTATCCTGTGGGAAGACTGGTAAGACAAAAGTCTTAAATATTATCAACTGCTAAAAACAACAAGGAAGAGTTTAAGGAAAGAATATATTTGAATCACATGAACAAACAAAAAGATATTACATAGAGAAAAAATAATGTAACAATTCATGTAAATACCTAACATGAGCATGCTCTTATATCTAAAACAAAAAAAGTAACATTGGTACTATATATATATATATATATATATATATATATATATATATATATATATATTTGACAAAGTGTGCATTAAAGAAAACTCTAATATAAAACATTTAATGTGGAGAATACTTTTTCAAGATACAGGAAATAATTGTTAAGATAGGCACACCCACAATTCTTATAAAAACATGCTTGCAAAGATAAAACTCATCCGACCTCACATTTCTCAGATGTACTAAACTATGAAACTGTTAATCATTGGATATTGCCTTTTTTGAGTTGCATTGAGTTTCAACACTGACTGGTATGAATTCTGGCTTATACAAATACTATTTTTCACTCTGTTACTGTCCAAGAGAATACATCTATTTAATATTAGTACTTAAACCAGCAACATTATTTGTATCAGTCACTTGTTTTATTTTTTTAAAGGCAGTTATGTTTAGAAAACGGTTATTCCAAAATAGTGCTTTAGAAGATCTGAAACTTCAAATCAATGTGTTCCATTAATCATAACTAGATCTAAGAAGCCTTAACTGGAAAGAACACAAATGTAAAGAGCTGATGAATTTAAACATTATAAAATTGGTTTATTGTAAAAGCAATTCAAGAATAACCAGTTAAAATCTTATCCCCATGCTACCCAATACAACCAAGAAGCATTAGAACACTTTTACATTAAGAAAAAGGACATAAAGCAAGAAAGACCACATGAAGGCTGTGATTCAAACTTTAAAAAGAGAAAGGACTCTTAGGTCTCCTTCAGGTCAGTACAAAGGGTATGATAAGATCAAAGCACTGTGTCAGGTACACAATGCTGCTCCAACATTGAGGTATAATTAATTGAGCAAATTAAAGTCCAGGGGAATAATGACTATATTTTTTTTTGTGGGTGTATGTAAGTGATTGAAATTTTAGGAACAACTGTCTTTAATGACAGCACGATGCAAGACAAGTCTTTACTAAAGAGAAAGAAGTTTATAAACTTTTCTATCAAGGTCCCACTAACTCTGCACAACCCACACCCACCTTCCCACCCTCCCGCTAAGCTAAAGCTACTCTGCTGATATATATATATATATATATATAAGATGTAATCTGTATCTTACTGGCAAATTTTAGGCACTCCTTCTAAGTAGCTTTGATCTTCTGCACATTAACAACCACCACAACATTCTGCATCATCCATATGCTCAATTTTGTCTCCTAGGTAAATTTCATTATTGTTCTAAAACTCAATGCATCTGCACAGTGGCCATATTCCCCAGATGTAATTCAAGATTGAATCTTTTTGATGTCTTTTAAATAAAATTCTTTACAGAGTCAATTATGATGAATGACCAACCTATGAATTATTACATACAACACAGTGATTGCATTATTTTTGAGCACTGAAAATCTTAAACTTTTTACTTCCACTTTTGCACTCCTCCAAATTGAAGGGTCAAAATACTTTAGATTTTGTAACTGGAAAAAAACAAAACAAAAACAAAAACCCTGTCTTCCCAAGCTGAGGCTTTTCATAGAAGCTTTAGCCAGGAAAAGAGAATTTGTCTGTTATAAACCCTTGAAAATAAGGGCTTATTTTAGAAGCACTGAAAGACCCTTAAATCATAGAGGGGCTAGCTGGTGCCACCATAATTCACAACCAACTACTACTTCATAGCTTATACTGAAGAGTTAATTCATACTCATTTTGTTCCTTTTAAAAAATATTCTTTGGAAGCCATTATTACTTCTGTAGACACATACTCTAGTTATATCTCTTTCTGTAAAAATAAAGGTATAACCATGATTATCTCTATTTCTTTGCTAAATTCAGCTACCAATATACATTTATTAATCTGATTGCTTTACCAGCTAACTCAAGACCTTACAGTATTCTACATACTACCCAGGATCAATTTTTAGCATACAAAAGTAGGAGCAAGTCTTACAAAATCTTATTTCAACTACTAGTATTTACTGTGTTCATTATAAATGAGACCTAAGGTACTAGAATTTCCTTCCAAAACTAAGGTGAAAGTAAATTCCCAAAGCTAATGGAAGGCAAATCACGATAAAGCTTACTTCTGCCATGTACAATACTCAGTACTTGCCCATCAAGATTCAAATTAGTTCAAGAAGAAGATTAAATCATTTCTTGTTTGCACCTTTTCAATTCATCAGGTAATATTTATCATGTATTCAGAGGGCACAGAGTACTCCTCTATGTACTATCCATAGTAATATCCTTTCTAGAATACTAAACTACCTCAAACATGTGTACATTTCCCCAACCAGAATTAAACTCTTTGTGAAATATAAAGTACTAGCCATGTATTCTAAATGCATACATTCAAAGCTACCAATTAAAAAACAAATTGGAAAATAGGAAAGCCTAAAAAAAGACATTCTGCTATCACACTATTATAAACATTGTGTGTGTGTGAATATATAGAACAAGGAGGTAAGATTTAAATAAGATGGCAAAACCTAGGAAATACAGATTTTACTGAAGAACTACAATAACTTTCTCAAGCTACAATTATAAACAGAATCACTAATATAGTAATTTGCCTAGGTTCTGGAGAAAAACAAAAAAAACAAAAAACCCAACCAACCAAAAAGAAAACAACAAAAACAAAACAAAAGAAAAAACCACCAATAAAAAATAAAACATCCACCCAAACCTAGAGTATGTGGCAATAATTAATGTATTTCTGTGGAAATTAACTCATGCCTTACAAGCTCCTAAAATAAAAGCAAGGTCACTATGTGACTAATGAGAGCACTGGGGGGAAAAAAGAACAATGAAAGTAAAACAGTCTTTAGCCTTGGTTTCAGCTATCTTTTCAAATCAGCACTAAGTACTTAATATCAGCTACAACATTTTTGGCTTGTCAGACCAGTAAGACATGCTTTGCCACTGGCCAAAGGCAGCTGAAGAAACAACTACTTAAACAAACTAAATGCTGTGACATGAAGCAGTTGATTTCCAAGTCTAAATAGTTAAAAATGATCAGTGAATATCTAACTGGGCAAAAGGAATGGCATCCATCATCCAAACAGGCTCATTTTCCCCAGCCCCCAAAACAAACAGTAGTTATAGTAGCAAAAGAAACAAAAAAACTTTTTTGATTCTTTAGGGCCAACTGTGAAAGAGGTCAGCAATATATTAACAGCAGCAATGGACAAGGTAGAGCAAAGTAATGGATGAAAGAATCTTGCTGGACGTTTGTTCATCTTTTTCTGTATTAAGCAGAAAAACTTAATGGGCTTATTTGGAAATTTCAGGTACACATATGTCTCATCTCCTTAGATCCTTCACAGATTTAGAATTCAGTCTACCTGAGGGCTCTATAACCATGTAAGAAAGCTTTCCTTATCTAGCTTGGTGGCAGCCAAAACAGATTCCATGTCATTAAGGATGTCAGAACTCAAAGCTTCCTGCAGACTGGGCATCAGCTCCTCTCCTTCTATGTTCATTCCATCTCCTTCCAGTGTTCCAAGGTCCACATTTGTTCCAGGAATGGCTTCAAGGTAGTCAGGGAAACGGTTCTGCTGTGAGGGCAAGGTGCTTTGGTTGATAGTATCACCTAGTCGGGGCAGAGAGGACAGTAAAGTCAAAGAGAAAAAAAGTGCTCCTGACTAACAAGGACTGATGTCCAGAATTTATTTTAGAGAACAACACATAGATAATGAGATGACAATGTCAAGTTTACCTTGCTTTAACACTGGTCAGATATTCAATGTACAGTCTGAATGTTTAATATTAAGTATGAAGCAGTGAAAAGGGGTTGTGAAAAAAAATTTCTCAAAAAATTATATGCAGCAGGGGAAGAAATAACAAGTACACCATGCAGTAGTATTACTACACTACTAACATTTAAATATACACAAGCACAATAAAATTACATATTTAATAAATGGTATAGACTTCTTTTTCTCTTACATACACTTCAGACAGCACTAAAATAAAATACTCTAATCACGGAGATTCACTTATAACAAAACAAACTCCCCAGAAGTCCTTGAGTAAGTCAGTCTTTCTAACCTTGTTTCTGGATTTCCCAAAGTAACTTGGCTACAGAATCTTTTTTGTATATGACTACATTAATGTTCCTCAGCACTTCAACAGACTATGTGTTCAGAAAAACTAAAGTAATTCATTAATAGGGGTCTGGATAAGAAAGAAATAAAGAGTCAAAGATAAGTGGCATGCACAAGTTGGACCGGAAGTGGCTGCTAAGAATGACTTAAAATTATCTGTAAGTAGAGGAATGTTGGTGTGGACGCTAAGAAGCATCATTGTCATGAGCTGGGTAAGCATAGAGACAAAAGACTTGCCAAACATTTTTGGAACTGGCAAGTGAAAGAGCTGCCTTATCCCTTGCCAATTCCTAGGCTCTGACAGCTGTCAAACCCAGGGCAATGGTCACCAGTAAGTCATATAAGAAACAGTTCCCTAATCGCCCAGGCAAGGTAGTTATTTCTTAGCTCCTACAAGATTTCATATTTTGACAATAAAGTAGATGGGGTTTAGCACTAAGCCTTTCTCATCCAGTTTCCTAAGTCTCCAACACCTAAATTAGACTTAAAAAAAAAAATTTTTTTTTTTGACACAAGGTCTTGCTTTTGTAGTTCAGGAATGCCCTGAGTTCACTATGTAGCCCAGGCAAGCCTTGAACTCAGCAATCCTCCTGCCTCTGCCTCCCGAGTACTGGGATTATAGGCTTGAGCCACCAAGCCCGGCATAGACTAAAAATTCTTAAAGAGAGGAACAGACAATGACTTACATGGAAAGTAAGAGCTTAAATTTTCAAAATTAAGAATACAAAGCTAAAATGAAAGACTTCTAATAAAGACCTCAATTATCTTGCCAAATTACATGTTAAAATGTCATGTTATCAATTTTATCCAAATAAAGCTAAGATACCCAACCCACGACATTTAAAAACTAGGAAAAGGGCTGGAGATTTAGCTCAGTGGTTCTGGCGTCTGCCTGGCAAGTGCAAGGTGCCAAATTCAAGCCCTGGTACCACATACCACAATGCTGGGTGTGGTGACTCATGCCTGTAATCCCAGCACTCGGAAGGCAGAGGTAGAAGATTGCTTTGAGTTTCAGCATAGCCTGGGCTACATAGTGAGTTCAGGGCCAGCCTGAAATACAAAGTAATATCCTGCCTATAAAAAAAAGAAGAAGAAGGAAAAAAACCTAGGAAAAGATTTAAATTATAAATTACTGTATTTAAAAAAAAAATCTCAATTTGAATTACATTTACATAATTTTTTTTTTTTTTTGAGACAGGGTCTCGCTTTGTAGTTCAGGCTAGCTCTGAGCTCACTATGTAGCCCAGGCAAGCCACGAACTCAGCAATCCTCCTGCCTCTGCCTCCCAAATGCTGGGATTACAGGTGTGAGCCACCACGCCCGGCTACATTTACATAATTTTAACTGGTTTTCTTCTGAACCTTTACTCACTACATGCTATCAGATCTAGTGGTAACATGTGACTCAAAGTCAGGTTTCTTCAAGCTGTTAAAAATACTAACCTGTATCCATTTCATCAACGCTGTTTAGGAAGTCATCTGGAGTCCGAGGGACACTGTAGCTGCTCATGCTTAGCCCACTGTCTGTACTCTCATCTCGAGAGTGATAGGTGCCACTACAACAACAACCACAACCACAACCACAACACAAGTTAAAGACCAATGCTGGAGTGGGAAGAGGAGGGGACGTAAAAAGATATGTTACGCACATGTACCAACTTTCCATGATGAGTATCATTATGTATTGCAAACTTGTACTAGTAAAGTTTAAAATTAAAAAATAAAAGCAAAGACTTTAAACAATCAAAATAAATTTAAATCAATTCAGGCAAAATAAATACCTACTGAATATGCCCTTTTAGCACAGCTGGCAGTGCATCAGTCTCATAAATACCTACTGAGTATCAAGATTTTCAAGATCAGTAAAATTCTTACCCTGCAATGCCTAAAGCAAGCATTCTCCTTCAGGGGCATACCCAGCCCTGCCCCTCTACTATGAAATGAAACAGACAAGTTAATCCTAATTGAAGCTGGCAGCTCAAAGGGGCTAAGATCTCTCCTAAGGTTTTTCATTTTGTGGCAGTAACAGAAAAATGACAGATCTTGTTAGTTTCCCTAGTTGACAGAGAATTCTCTGCATAGGTACTCTCTCTGGGACACCATCTGACAGAGTCGTGGGGTTAAGAGTAGCAGTATGAGTACCTTATTAGCAACCTCCACATATAGGCTGTTGGTTCCAGTGTCTCAACTCTCCAGGTGGGTAGCATTGGCAGAGAGGTCAAAACCCAAGCTCTAGCTAGGCAGTAAGTCAGGCCTGCACTAGACTCTTATTAAAATTCCTACCTCTTGTACAGAGAACGTAAGCCAAAGAAAAACTAACCCAAAATAAAAGAACCAGAATCCCTTTTGGACTGGGCCAAAACAAATGAGTCACTGCTACTGAGATAATTTCTGTAGCTTGATTTCTTTGCTTCTGTTGTAGTGAGGGGAAGAACCCAAAATCCTCAGCCATACAGCTCCATTTTTAGGAAAGATCAACAAAACAGACACTACAAAGCACATCCCTTGAAGAAAAACACAAACCAAGATAGATTTTTACTTTAGGCTAACTGAAAAGTTTCCCAGATTTACATACAGGAGTGGTAAGTATCTTCAGAACATTACATTCACAAATAGAACATTCCTTATCAAGTAATACAAAGACAACAACAGACACTGAATATAAGACTGTGAGTTCTACAAAAACCTTAGGCAACTTTATTTTTCTTAATAGTTTTTGAAGATGAATGACTTGGACATTTAAGCAGCTGTTTAACTTACAACTAAAGTTTAACAATAACAACAAACTTAAGCCTTATTTGTTCAAAGCTAAAAATTTAGTGTCCCAAATTTCTTCTCTACATTGTTTAATGCATTTGCCTTGTCTTCTCATCACCTTTACTATATTTTGTAACCACTGGTTTACCATAAGCTTCTGCCAGCTTTAGGCAAGATTCAAAAGCCTCACACACATCCAAGAAAATACAAACTTGCCTGAGATCACATAACACAGCTGTGCATGAAAAGGCCTCAAGAAGTAGTTCGTTTTTATTTTCAAATGCTCTGATGTGAGACAAGGGTCTTATCCTAATCATCACTCTATTCTCACTACTATGGGGCACAAGGCACATATTAGACATTTGAGTCCATTATGGAGCAGCTGAATTTATAGAGTTATGCAGAGTTCAATCCATACGGGAGGTACATGGACATTCCTGAGTAGAGTTTAGAGGGCCGTTTTCCTGACTAGGAGTTACTTTCTACAGAACTCTACCTCCTACACGGTCTGCTCATTCAGTGAGCGTTTGCTAAGTCTGCTACTTTATCACAGGCACTAGACAGGCTGTGATGACACAGACAACAACAACAAACTTAAGAGACTCACAACTTTGGGGAGGAAGATGAACTTGCACAAATGACTGTCAAAAGGATCTGTACCCATTTATTTAAAAAAAAACAGTTTAATTTTTATCTTGGGTCAACAAAGGCCTTTACTAAACAGGTACTGGGCAGCCAGGTGTGGTGGCTCACACCTGTAATCCTAGTACTCGGGAGGCAGAGGCAAGAGGATTGCTGTGAGTTCATTAGCCTTGGCTACTTAGTTAATTTAGGGCCAGCCTGAACTACAAAGTGAGATCTTGTCTCAAAAAACTAAAAGTTAAATAAAAATAAAATAGGTACTGGGCTTAGCCTGAAATTTTCCTTGTGAAAGAAGAAAAAAACAAAAAAAAGTTTTCTACACATTATCTTTCCTCAGCCGCAGATTTCCTTCAGAATTACAAACTTGTGTAAATACTCTCAATTTTAGGTAGAACTTTTAAATAGTGTGTCTGTGAGAAGATTAAATAAAACTTAAATATATTTGAAAGACTTTAAAAGTAAACATTTCCAACTAGGCTACTAGTACAAGATTTGGAGAACAATGGAACATAAATCCCACTGTTCTTAATATTTTTAACAGGATAAAATATTTTATTTTTCTTAGAATCATGAAGTTTTCAGTTCAATTAGGGAGAGATAAACAGGTGTCATAGTAGCTTCTTTACACCAAAATATTTATTTTTTTAAAAAAATATATTGCTTGGGCCAGAGATTAAGCTCAGTGGTTCCGGCGCCTGCCTCGCAAGTATAAAGTCCTGAGTTTGATCCCGGTAACCATATACAATGTTGGGCGTGGTGACTCACGCCCACCCGCAATCAATACCACAGACCACATTGCTGGGCGTGGTGGCTCATGCCTGTCATCCCAGCACTCGGGAGGCAGAGACAGGAAGATTGCTGAGTTTGAGGCTTGCCTGGGCTACACAGTGAGCTCAGGGCCAGAATGAACTACAAAAGCAAGACCCTGTCTCAATTAGAGAAAAAAAAATATATATACATACGTATATGTATTGCTTAAAATTAAAGAGAAAAATATCAAAATCACAAAGTATTTAATTAAAAAAAATGAAACTCCACAAACATTTCGTAACTCAGAAGAGTGAATTTTTTTTTTTTTTTCTTTTGAGACAGGGTCTCACTTTGTAGTTCAGGCTGGCCCTGAGCTCACTATGGTGCCCAGGCAAGCCACCGAGAACTCAGTAATCCTCCTGTCTCTGCCTCCCAAGTGCTGGGATTACAAGCGTGAGCCACCACGCCCGGCATTGTGGTATGCGGTGTTAATTGTTGGTGGGCATGTCTCCACGCCCAGCATTATATGTGGTTACCGGGGATTGAACTCAGGACCTTGTGCTTGCGAGGCAGGCGCCAGAACCAAGGAGCTAACCCTCCGGCCCTTTTTTTTTTTTTTGAGACAGTGTCTCACTTTGTAGTTCAGGCTGGCCCTGAGCTCACTATGTAGTCCAGGCAAGCCTCAAACTTGGCAACTCTCCTGCCTCTGCCACCCAAGTGCTGGGATTACAGGCGTGAGCCACCATGCCCAGCACTGTGGTGTGTGGCACTGACTGCTGATAGACCTGAGTCAACACACCCAATACTGTTGTATGTGGTTACCAGGGATCAAACCAGGGAACTTGCACTTGCTAGGCAGCGGTGGAACCACTGAGCTAAATCGCCAGCCCAGAAGAGTGAATTTTAATAAAACATTAAAATGACTTTCAAGGCCAAAAATATTATGCTTCAGTCCATAGTTGTCAAAACGGCAATTTATATACTGCAATCTGTCTGAAAGCCAACAACTGTGACAACTAAGAAGCATCCTAAGTTATTATTTTCAAATATTGCCAATAATTTTAACAAATGTATGAAAGAGGCACAACTTTGTATTTCATCTCCTCGAACTATAGTTGTTAAGACAATTTGAGGTCTTATGACTAGATGAAACTTCTCAGGTTGAGTGGCTATGTAGAAAATTTCTGCCAATGAGCCTTAAAATGCAATTGTAATTTTTTTTTTTTTTTTTTGAGACAAGGTCTCGCTTTATAGTTCAGCCTGGCCCTGGTCCTGAGCTCACTATGTAGCCCAGGCAAGCCTAGAACTCTGCAATCCTCCTGTCTCTGCCTCCTGAGTGCTGGGATTATAGGCGTGAGCCACCACGCCCAGCATTGTATGTGGTTACTGGGATCGAACTCAGGACCTTGCGCTTGCAAGGCAGGCACGGGAATCACTGAGCTAAATCTCCGGCCTATAATTAAGTTTTAAGATATAGTTTATTTGCTTTCACCAAAAAGTATTCATATGTTTGCTGAGTTCGCAGCGGCTTGCCTGGGCACCATAGTGAGCTCAGGGCCAGCCTGAACTACAAAGCGAGACCCTGTCTCAAAAAAAAAAAGTATTCATATGTTCTTTCACAATTAATTTTAAGTAACTATTAGTCAACAGAAGCAAACACGTTGTGACCAAGTACCCCTCCTTCACAAGTCTGAATAGCTCATTTCCTCTTACAAGATGGCTTTTAATCCTCAACTTTTATTGTGCTTGCAGTTTATGAAGAGATTCATTTAAATCTATGGTTTCTGCCTCAAATAAATGTTCACAACAGCCTATTACAAGCTCTAAGTAGAATAATCTTAAAGCTATGACCTTTTTCATACATTGGCATGTAGCATTCTCACCAACCTGTTAAGAAAGGGATCTGAGCTATTGGTCGTCATTGTTCTTAATTCCTGAGACATGCCGGGAGAAGACACTGGATTTTGAGTCCCACCATCCTGCTCCAGTGTTGGTAACTGGCTACGGAGAGCTAATTCCTTAAATAAACAACAAAGAAAAGAGAATCAATCTGTGAAGTAACAAATTTACTCTTAGACTTAAGTGTACATTAGAGTAACTAAGTACATTCAAAACATTAACATTTACTTTAAAATTAATATTAGATTATCTAAATTCTTCTATATAGTTCAAATAACTGAATATTAAGTTATATTCACTGTAAGTTTGTCTAGTTTATTAACCCAAAGATATATATACTTTGCCATTTTTCTTACTCTGTCCAAGTTCTCCCTTGGAATAAAATGGCAAGTACAGTCTCTAAAAAGTAATTCTTAAAGTTTGTTTTACTCACCAATGCTCATATGGTTTTATGTGTTTGGGACCAGCAATAAAAATAGAGCAGAAAAAACAACATTTGATGACTTACTACAAAACACCAATCATTCCCTTTATCCCCACCATTGTTTTTTGTACTCTGATCTCACTTTGACTTCCAGTTTTTCTATCTTCAGCTGAACAGAGTAAACTTTATCATCTAGCAAGGACAAAGGGGGTGTGGGAGGCATCAGAAGTACAAGTATGAGGGCTGGAGGGTTAGCTCAGTGGTTCCCGCGCCTGCCTCGCAAGCACAAGGTCCTGAGTTTGATCCCCGGTAACCACATACAATGCTGGGCATGGAGACTCTCACCCACCAGCAATCAACCAGCAATCAGCACCACATATCACAGTGCCGGGCGTGGTGGCTCACGCCTGTAATCCCAGCACTCGGGAGGCAGAGACAGGAGGATTGCTGAGTTTGAGGCTTGCCTGGGCTACATAGTGAGCTCAGAGCTAGCCTGAACTACAAAGTGAGACCCTGTCTCAAAAAAAAAAAAAAAAAAAGAAGTACAAATATGAGCCCAAAATCTCTTTACTGAAATTATTATGTGTAAAATGTGGTATTATGTTTTCAAGGGTATCCAACATGAGAAATGTGAGTAACAGTCATGGACTGCTACAGAGAATTTGTAGGCTTCCAAACATTCAGGAACATAGCATGTATGTACCTGGTCACTGCCTCCACAACAGTTCATGTCACTCTGGATAACCCTAACCCTTCACTGTTATTGTGTGCTTAATCTTTCATTTGTTTAATATGCCCTATTCTGGTAGGGATTTTCACTGTGCTGATCAGCTTTCTCTTTCTTCACTTATTTGGTTTGACCAGAAACAGGGATATTTTCTAAAAAAAATCATAAGGCATACTGACCCAGCTCCCTCCCCTATCCTGGATCAATCCTGCTCCTTGCCGCACAACTCTCTAATCTCTACTTAACTCACTACCACATTCAGCACAGCATCCAGGTTTGGAAATAACCTCCTAGCTCTTTAATACCACTGTAAAGACTTCAATTTCCCTCATGCAAAACTGATTTAGATTCAGATTTATGTTTTGGATATACCACTTCTTAAAACTAGGGTTTCTTGGGCCGGGATTTAGCTCAGTGGTTCTGGTGTCTACCCAGCAAACACAAGGATACAGTAACCTGAGGGCCACCCTGAACTACAAAGTTGAGTCCTTGTCTCAAAAAATAAACCCCCAAACAAAAACCTAGGGTTTCATAACCAGAGGACCATGAAGATTATTCAAAAGTCTATGAACTTGGATGAGGAAAAATATTTTATCTTAACTCTGTTAAATTCTAACTTAAAATATGCATATCCTTCAATTACAAATGCAGGCTACACAACAAGTATTCACTGTACCTGAATTTTCGATAACAGAAAACAATATAGATGGTGCAAATACCTACACATGAGGGGCCAGGGATGTAGCTAAGTGGTGTCCCTACTTTCCTTGCAAGCACAAGGTCATGAGTTCAATCCCCAGTAAGGAGGTGGGGAGGAGACGGAGGGGGGTGGGGGGCCTGGGCAGCGCTGCATGACAGTACACATACTCACTGAGACTGCAACATTATATTAGTTAAGATGTGCTTCTTGATAGTATTTATACATTCACAAAAAAGTACATGTATTTTGATAAATATTAATAGAATTCCTGTTCTTTAAAACATTACATTATATCCTTCTTGTGCATACATTTTTTTTCTTGCATTTTTTTTTTTTTTAAGACAGGGTCTCACTTTATAGTTCAGGCTGGCCCTGAGCTCACTATGTAGCCCAGGCAAGTCTAGAACTCAGTAATCCTTCTGCCTCTGCTTCCTGAGTGCTGGGATTACAGGCAAGCCACCATGCCCAGCTTCTTACCTATTTTTAAAAAGCCAAACATTCTGAGAATGGATCCATAGTCTCAGCTGAATGCCTAAGTAACTTGTCCCTTCCCTCAACAAAGTACTTATTGTAAAATTATTGGATCATACATAGGGGAGAATTCTGGAGCTTGGATCAGGGCTGCCTGGCATTATGTATGTATCTCATGTCTCACAACAGGGTTCATTCAATATACCTTTTGGACTCCAAAGATCTTCATTTACACCTATCTCTGGCACTGCACGTACATAGCCAATAGTATCTTGTTACTTGAATCAAACTATATCTACAATCTCACATCATGTTCAGAGCAATGATCGTGTTTCACTTATTCCCAACAGTATCTACCTTCCTGGAACTGTCAACAATAGGTACAAACTCCTAAAAGTCTATAACTGAGGGACCAAGATTTAGCTAAGTGGTTCCGGCATCCGCCTGGCAAGTGCAAGGTCCCAAGACTGATCCTGGTACCACATACCACAATGCCGGGCATGGTGACTTACACCTGCAACCCAGCACTCGGGAGGCAGAAGCAGGAGGAGCACTGTGAATCTGAGGCTAGCCTGGGCTATTTAGTGAGTTCAGGGCCAGCCTGAACTACAAAGCAAGATCCTGTCTCAAAAAAACCCAAAAATAAATAAGTAAATAAATAAAAATTCACAGCTGAAATTCCTAAATATCCTTAAACTGTAATGATGGTGACCACTTCATTAATACGTTTCAGTCCTTGGCTGTCACATCCTAAATTGGTTTAGAAATTCTCTTCTGGAAACATTTTCTTTATTTCTGCTTCTTTATGATTCTCTGTAGTCAGCCTTCCAAACCCAGAAGCTCCTGACTCTTCTCTTCATTATACCTTTCTCTTCATTATAGCTTTCGTTCATCTGGTTTCTCTTTTCTTTTGTTCCCTTCTACAGAACTGAACTCATAATTGGTCATCTGAAATACATAGAAGTATTTTTCAGATTGCTGATGTACATACCCCCATACAATTTTATCTCAACCCCAGCAAACCACAACCTGAACCAATGTTAAAATGTGCTTCTTCTTCTCCTTCTTCTTCATTATTAAATGTTTTTTGAGATAGGGTCTCACTATGTAGAACAGACTAACCTTAAACTCACTATGTAGCCCAGGGTGACCTTGAACTCAGTGATCCTCCTGCCTCAATCTCCCAAGTGCTGGGATTGCAGGATTGTACCACCACATCTGGCAACTTACTTCATTTTCATACCGAGATTGCTGTGAAATCTGAGGGGGAAAAAAATCACACAACTATCCCGAGTGAAACCATTACAAATTAATGGTGTTTGGCCTTGGGTGGTGCCCTTAGGTGAACTCATGGGCATTTCTGGGGGGGGGCTTTGCTCAGTTCTTTCTCATGTCATTATGATCAAATATTCTAAATACGGTACACTGGAGCTCCGGTTCAATAAATCCATTTTCGTTTCCTACCCACGTAAATAAGAACACAGACCATTATGCACAATCTGCAACTCTTGACAGCTTCTACTATCTCTTCTTGCTCCTCTCAAATATATCTTCATTCACACTCATCTTTTTTCTATCTCAGAAAATAAGTTAAAGGCCAATTTTTCTCTCAGTGATTCTGGAGATCCTATTTCTTTTCTATCTTCTATTTTTGATGCTTTCCATTCTCATGAAGTTATGAAAAATGACTTTAGAGCAAAGTAAGTACATGATATTAACTTGTAAATCATTACCGAAACAAGTGAACGGGTTCTATATATATATATATATATATATATATATTTTTTTTTTTTTTTTTTTTTTGGAGACAGGGTCTCACTTTGTAGCTCAGGCTGGCCCTGAGCTCACTATGTAGCCCAGGCAAGCCTCAAACTCAGCAATCCTCCTGTCTCTGTCTCCCCGAGTGCTGGGATTACAGGCGTGAGCCAACACGCCCAGCACTGTGGTATGTGGCATTGATTGCTGCTGGGTGTGAGTCACCACACCCAACATCACTGTATGTGGTTACCGGGATCGAACTCCGGACCTTGCGCTTGTGAGCCAGGTGCTGGAACCACTGAGCTAAATCTCCAGCCCGAACTGGCTCTAATTTTTATAATGCCTCTACAAAGTCTTTAGTCTTTCTCATAAAGTTCCCACTTTCCAAGATTATTTTACAAAGTGAAATGTAAGTTACAGGCAGACTAGACTCCCTAAATTTTCTTCTCCGTGAAAGTGAGGCACCATACTTGTTCAAAGGTAATCCTTTTTTGGTGAATTTTTCTTTTTTCTGAGTCTCACCTTGCTATCTAGGCCTTAAATACAGTCCTCTCCTCTCAGCCTCCTGAGCAGCTAGGATGACAGGTATGTGCACCTGAATCAGCTTTAATCTTTACTTTTTGCTTTACCTAAAACTGAGTTTATACTGTCAGCAGATACCACATAACTACCTATTCCAGGAACTCACAAAAAAAGGCAACTCAGAGTGGGAATAAGGCAAATCATTCCAAGTTAACTAAGAAGATACTAAAGCTCCAGCAGGACTATAAAGCAATCCGAAAGATTCATATAATCTGAAATTGAGAGGATCAATGAAAAAATGCTCCTTTATTGGTGGTGATGGTTGTTAGCATTATTTGGCATAAAATAAATACAATGTGACAAGGCCAATGATACATATACCACATATATACTACAGATATCACACTCAAGGCATGAATGTTGAGCCGACACCTGCAAATCTTGTGACAACAAACAGATTATTTATTGCTTAGAAACCCTCACTAATTTTTGAACAGCTTTCTTGAGATTTGAGTAACAAGTTCCACATGAAGTACACAATGAGTTTTAAATCTGTACACGTCTGAGTCCCACTACAATAAGATAGTCATTCCCCAAATATTCTCCTGTTGCTTATCTCCTCTACTCCAACCCTTAAAAATTAATGATCTGCTGCTTGCCATTAGAGATTATATTATGTAGTTTTCTATAAATGGACTCACACTGCCTGTTCCTTTCCATTTAGCACATTGTCCTACTAATTTATATTACAGCTATAGTTCATTTGTTTTTATTACCATGAAAATGTACTTATTTACTTATAAGACATTTTGGTTATTTCTAAATTTTGGCTTTGGTTCATACATACTTTCACTTTTCTTGGACAAGAAAATTTAAGAATTTAAAAACCTAGAACTAGGGCCAGAGATTTAGCTCAGTAGTTCCAGTGTTCCAGTGCCTGCCTAGCAAGTGCAATCCCCAGTAGCCACATACAACAATACCAGGTATGGTGACTCACGCCCACCAGTAATCAGTACCACATACCACAACACCATGTGTGATGGGTCACGCCTGTAATCTCAGTACTCAGGAGGCAGAAGCAGGAAGATTGCTGAGTTCGAGGCTTGCCTGGGCTACATAGTGAGCTCAGGGCCAGCCCCAACTACAAAGCGAGATCCTGCCTCAATTAAAAAAAAAAAACCCTAGAACTAGACGTTTTCAAACTTCTGAATACTTCCGTTATACTTCCAGTACCTTTCTCTTTATTTTTCTAATTGATGAACACCAATTTTATATGAAGCCAAATTCACATTATCTCCATATTGTTGGTTTTTTTTTTTTTAAAAAAGGTTTCCTTATGTTGCCAAGGTTGACCTTGAACTTACAATCTCTTGTCCCAGCCTCTGAAATAGGCTATAGGTATGTGCTATGATATCTAGCTTTTAAAGTCTTGGGGGGAGAGTAGTGGGGATCAAATCTAGGGCTCAGTATATGCTAGGCAAGTGCTTTAGCACTGAGCTACTCCCCTAGCCCTAGTCTTTTTTCTATCCTATGGGAATTAGTTTGCTATTTTACATGAGGGGGCAAAACAGGGATGCCTATAGCTGGGATCTGGGTCCATAAAAGCTACCATATAAAGCAGGCAAACTCATTATGTTTTCCTTTATGAACCACTATGGAAAATTCTCTCTATACCAAGCTATGATCATTGATTTTAGTTGTAATGCAGAGAACTTTAACTCCTAATGTGTCTCAGACAAGCTAAGATTTACAAGCTCAATGGGAAAAGTCACTACATTTTTGTATTATTACACAAGAAAATGAGCCTAAAAATACTTATTTCATTTAAAAAAAGTCAAATACTCTAAGAAGAACCATTTGACCTTTGAAATACAGAACAGAAGCATGATTAAATTTTGGCTTGATGTCCCATAATCTGCTCATTTCTCCATTTTTGAAGGACTGTTAAACTGTTTTAACTACTTTTGGGAAAAGAAGTTTAACAAACTTGTATTTTTAGATTAGTATTCTAATTTTAGGCATTGTGTTCAGGATAAAAAAATTCAAAAATTCCTTAGAGTTACCTCATGTAACTTTGAGTATGAAACATTTCAACTAAAATCAATTTTGTTGTAGGCAATCCAATTATGTCCCAGAAGTTTATTTTTAAGACAGCAATACAAGATTTACTCAAGTATAAAAGACTAAAAATATGTTTCCTATTCAACCAAAATGTTTACAGATAAAATTAATAGATTAGCAAAAGGTCTATACAGCCTCCCAAAAATTCAGTATTTTATGTTTTAATTCTTAGCTTTATGTAGTAGTTTACTTTTACATTGTTAAGAACACAAGGAATTATAAAGCTTACTCACAACAGAAACCCACAACTTATCTATTCTTCACTGGAAACAGGGCAGTTTATAGGAAGAATTCCCCTCTTTAATGAGTCCTTTGGTACATTATAGGTATGCATTATAATCACATTCAGTATTGAGAACTTGTACCTGTACATGATACATCCTGATTCTCATTTTATTCCCTACACCTGCATCCCACTATATACATAAGCCTTACTTCGTTTTTTTAACCATCAAATTATTTTTCCCCTTCTTTGCTTTCTATCACCCCCCTTCCCCTTGAACATTTTCTTCTTATTTTACAATACCTTCTTTTTTTCCCCCTTTTTTTTTTGAGACAGGGTCTTGCTTTCTAGTTTGGGCTGGCTCTGAGCTCACTATGTAGCCCAGGCAAGCCTCGAACTCAGCAATCCTCCTGTCTTTGCCTCCCGAGTGTTGGGATTACAGACGTGAGCTACCACGCCCAGCACTGTATGTGGTTTCCGGGGATCGAACTCAGGACCTTGTGCTTGCGAGGCAGGCGCCGGAACCACTGAGCTAAACTTCTGGCCCTTTTTCCCCTAATTTATTTCTCATTTCATGTCCACTGTCTTTCAAAAGTAGGATACATCCCCAAATGGTGAGTCCATATTTAAAATCTGCCTTCTTAAAACATTTAGCCAAACTGAGTGTAGCAGCACATGCCTATAATCCTAGCCCTAGAGGTTGAGTCAGAAGGATAGCAAATTAGAGCCTAGGACAGGCAATTGAGAAACTTAAGAAATATTATTTCAAATAAATAGATGGGGGATGTAACACAGTGCAATGGCCCTGCTTCAACTCTAGTACCACAAAATACCAAACAAATTAAAACAAGCAACGGTTAGCCAATCACTTAATTTTAATTTTTTTTTACTGTTTGCACCATTTCCAAAGTATCAACAAGTTTTTTTTTCTTTTTAACTTAAGAAAATGTACATATGGATTTAGGGATACTTATGAGACCTTATTACCATTCTTATACACTAGTGAACTCCAAAGACGTACATGTATTAAAAAAGGGGAGCAAAGTTGGTCTGGTTTTCTACATACAGACATGTAATTTTCCTCTTATACTTTTTATAATTTTTAAAAATAGCAACCATAATTTAATTTCCAAGTGGAACCCAATATAACAAAGTATGTTCATTGCATATGAAAATATTAGTAAGAATTAATGAGTACATAGGGAGAGAGAGGGCTTGAAGGGGTCATGGAGTAAAATAAAACAAAACATCTTTAAAAATTGGTACTGAAGGCCAGAGATTTAGCTCAGTGGTTCCAGCGCCTGCCTCACAAGCGCAAGGTCCTGAGTTCAATCCCCGGTAACTACATACAATGCTGGGTGTGGTGACTCACGCCCACCAGCATAATATAGTGCCGGGCATGGTGGCTCACACCTGTAATCCCAGCACTCAGGAGGCAGAAACAGGAGGATTGCTGAGTTTGAGGCTTGTCTGAACTACAAAGCGAGACCTGTCTTAAAAAAAAAAAAAAAGGTACTGAAAAATTAATGAATTGGAGGAAGGACTCCCAAGTCAACTTTAATTACTTTCTTAAAACAATTTTTGTCTTTAGCAAATATCAAGCTATTTCAGAATATATTCATTCTTGGATAACAAATGACATACAAGTAAATGAAGGAGGTGATAAGGAAGATTACCTTAGAAAGATAAGGAAGATTACCTTAGAAAATTTGAAATCCAAATTCAGAAGTGGAGAATAACTTCAGAACTATCTAGCTCATGAGTAGTTTGCCTTAACTGGGAAGAGGCAACATGCATTGCAAAGGTTTTCACTAGTTGGAGGGTTGCTGACCTAGAACTACCAAAGTTTTAATAGCTTTTGAACCTAGTAATTAAAAAATATTTTCAAATTTGGTTCCTTCCCAATCCCACCACATATGAAGCATATAAGTAAAATAATGGCACTGATATCATTGCTGCTTGTTAATTCAGCTGCATTAACTACTATTAGAAAGGTTTAAAAAGAGAAGAATTTGGAAAAGTGCCTGCTATTCAAATATTTTTTCAGAATAGAAGGTACTTTTAAGTACACCTTGTAAACCCTATTTAAAGCCTGCCTGACACTGCTGGGACTCAGAAAACATCCCAAAGCATGTTGGCATACTCAGCATAAAGGGTCTTAGAAGCCAAGTCTCATTTTGACTCCCTCCAGACCGTTTTCTTACTTTCTCCCCAAAGGCAGGCCAGAGAAAACAGAATTCCTTTTCCCTATAGAGTCAAAGCAAACAGAATCCTTCCACAAAGCAAAGCATATTAATGCAGCAATATTAGTTCTGTTCTGGGCCGGAGGGTTAGCTCAGTGGTTCCAGTGCCTGCCTCGCAAGCCAAGGTCCTGAGTTCCATTCCTGTAACCACATACAATGCTGGGCATGGAGACTGACAACCACCAGCAATCAATACCACATACCACAGTGCCGGGCGTGGTGGCTTACGCCTGTAATCCCAGCACTCGGGAGGCAGAGGCAGGAGGATTGCTGAGTTTGAGGCTTGCCTGGATTACATAGTGAGCTCAGAGGCAGCCTGAACTACAAAGCGAGACCCTGTCTCAAAAGAAAAAAAAAAAAAAAAAAAAAAAAAATATATATATATATATATATATATATATATATATTAGTTCTGTCCTCACCTTGCCTTTCTTCTATGTTAGAAGTGGCCATAAAGAATGGACAGCCGTTCTGATTTAGCCATTAGATTTTAAGAACTCATGTAAGAAGGAGTCCTGGTCTCTATCTAAGGGAAAGAATGCTACACTGAGAACTATAGATCAATCTTGAGGTCTTGCTGGTTTCCCTATAGTCTAATATTAGGTCATAACCTTTTGTCACATCATTCTTTTTTTTTTTTTTTTTTTGGTGGCACCAGGGTGTGTGGTTGCCAGGCAAATGAAGCACCACTGAGCTACATCCTAGCTCTGTTGAATCAGTTCTACATGGATGTCTATGTAAGAATTGTACATTGTCATTGTAGAAATTTAAGTTTTTCAGGGATCTCTGAATTTTCATTTCTGAAGGCTCTGAGATCACACAAAATTTTGATTAAATTTATTATGCCTTTCGTTACTGTGTTATACCAGTGTCTGCCATTATCCTTATAATACCTGAGGAAAGCCATCACATTTTCCTGTCCTATAAAATCTACCTTAGTATCATACAAAAAACATAAAGGATGAGCAAAACACATACAGCTTCTTCCAAATACCACCAGATTCCATGAAACTGAACAACTTCAAATTTAGTCCTATATTGAAAGTTCACACTATTTTTTTTTTTTTTCTTTTGAGACAGGATTTCGCTTTGTAGTTCAGGCTGGCCCTCAGCTCACTATGTAGCCCAGGCAAGCCTGGAACTCAGCCATCCTCCTGCCTCTGCCTCCTGAGTGCTGGGATTACAAGCGTGAGCCACCACACCAGGCACTGTGGTATGTGGTATTGATTGCTGGTGGGCGTGAGTCACCACACCCAGCATTGTATGTGGTTACCGGGATCAAACTCAGGACCTTGCACTTGCCAGGCAGGCGCCGAAACCACTGAGCTAAATCTCCGGTCCAAAAGTTCACGCTTTTAATAACATTGTTACAACTGTGTCATCTAAATATGTTAACAATTAGAATTTGCCGAGGATGTAGCTTTGTGGCAGAATGCTTGCCTTAGCATGTGCTACTCCTGGATTTAATCTCCAGCACCACAAAACAAAACACAGGTAACAAATCAATATTTTAATTTCCATCATATGTAAAGTGTATTTTCAAAAATGCGTCTCTCTTTGGGCATGGTGGTGCACACCTGTAATTCCAGCGACTTGTGAGGCTGAAACAGGAGGATTTCAAATTCTAGGTCCGCAAGGGAAACAGCAAAATTGTATCTCAAAACTTAAAAAAAAAAATTAATAAAGAGGGCTAGGGACTTACATCATCAATAAAACATATGTACCAGGCTTTGGTAATGCAAGTGAAGCAAACCAAAGCAAGAACAACAAAAAGTGTATCTCAGAATTTTTGCTCTGCCTTATGTAAATTTAAGTAAGTATACCTTCAAATTTAGTATGTTAAAATTTTATTACTTATGAGTTTGAACCTCTTTTTTTT
This sequence comes from Thryonomys swinderianus, assembly GCA_004025085.1. NCBI lineage: Eukaryota > Metazoa > Chordata > Mammalia > Rodentia > Thryonomyidae > Thryonomys > Thryonomys swinderianus. The sequence goes on along the minus strand of PVIC010000622.1, from coordinate 72,188 downwards.
TTTTTTTTTTTGCTTTTTTGAGACAGGGTCTCGCTTTGTAGTTCAGGCTGGCCCTGAGCTCACTATGGTGCCCAGGCAAGCCACCGTGAACTCAGCAATCCTCCTGTTTCTGCCTCCCGAGTGCTGGGATTACAAGCGTGAGCCACCACTCCCGGCATTGTGTGTGCGGTGTTGATTGTTGGTGGGCGTGAGTCTCCACACCCAGCATTATATGTGGTTACTGGGGATCGAACTCAGGACCTTGCACTTGCGAGGCAGGCGCCGGAACCACTGAGCTAACTCTCCAGCCCTTGAACCTTTTTTAAAATTTATTTTTATTTTTATTTTTTGAGACAGGGTCTTGCTTTGTAGTTCAGGCTGGCCCTGAGCTCACTATGTAGCCCAAGCAAGCCTTGAACTCAGCAATCCTCCTGTCTCTGTCTCCCAAGTGCTGGGATTACAGGCATGAGCCACCACACCCAGCCCTTTTTTTTTTTTTTTTTTTTTTTTTTTAGACAAGAGTCTCTTTATAGTTCAGGCTGGCCCTGAGCTCACCATGTAGCCCAGGCAAGCCTTGAACTCAGCAATCTTCTGGCCTCTGCCTTCCGAGTGCTGGGATTACAGGCGTGAGCCACCATGCCCAGCACTGTGGTATATGGTACTAATTGCTGGTTGGTGCGAGTCACCATGCCTGGTATTGTTGTATGTGGTTACCAGCAATTGAACCAGGGACCTTGCACTTGCTAAGCAGGCACCAGAACCACTGAGCTAAATCTCTGGCCCATGAGTTTCAACTTTTCTTTCCTTTTTTGGGGTGACGGTGGTGATGGTAGTAGGGAATGAACCCAAGGCCTCACACATACTAAACTCTCATTCTACTGAGCTACAACTCTGGTCTCTTTTCTGAAGTTTTGTTTTAAAAAAGTGAGAATTCCTGATGATAATTTTAGTAATAGCAATTACTTTTAAATATTAAGCAATCTAAAAAGTATTTAATCTATTTGCTAATTTAAGGTTTAAAATCTGAAGGGGGGAGGGGTGGTATTTCAACATCTATCTTTGGCTTTTTATTTGTCTCTCTCTGTTTTTTTTTTTTTTTTTGCGGTACCAGTGATCAAACTTGGGTCCTTGTGCATCCAAGTTTGGTATGGTACCACTTGAACTAAATCCCCAGCCCTTGGCTTTTTACTTGAACTCTAATCTCATCCGAGTTAATTTCTGCTCCTATATATATGCCTCTTCTGAGAAATATTTCACAGAAAAAGCAAAGGAAAACTGTCTTCACATTATAAACCTCCAAAACTTATTCTCCTTCACAGTCTAGCGTAGTATTAGTGCCCCTCATCATAACAGTGTCTACACTCTACTGAAGATGACTTGAGTTAACTACATCCTTACTTGGTTTTTTGAGGAAATGGTGGCTTTAATACGACAGAATTCATTACAAAGATAACCAGTCTCCCTGAAAAGTATATTAACTTTTATTATTATGGTGCTTCAATGGACAGGTGGAATCTTGCCAACCCCCACTCCTATGGTTGCCAGTAGGTTATTTTTTCCCCCTGAGTACTACAAATTGAACTCAGGACCTTGTGCTTGCCAGGCAGGTGACATGCCACTGAGCTAAATCCCCAGACCTTCTATGGCTGATTCTAAAGCAATGCACTTATTTACTTTACTGTGGAAAAACCTACAAAGAACACAAAGTGTTTTATTGTTGCTTCTGCCTAAGAAAAGCACAATTTCTTCAAATCTTTGCTCCTAATTTCTTTGTTATCTTTTGGATCCTATGGTTACAGGTTGCTTCTTAAATTTCAAGAATGCAATTCTTGGGCCGGAGATTTAGCTCAGTGGTTCTGGTGCCTGCCTCGCAAGCTCAAGGTACTGAGTTTGATCCTGGTAGCCACATTCAATGCTGGGCGTGGTGACTCACGCCCAACCAGCAATCAATACTGCATACCACAGTGCTGGGTGTGGTGGCTCACGCCTGTAATCCCAGCACTCGGGAGGCAGAGACAGGAAGACTGCTGAGTTCCAGGCTTGCCTGGGCTACATAGTGAGCTCAGGGTCAGCCTGAAAGTGAGACCCTGTCTCAAAAAAAAAAAAAACAAAAAAAAAATGCAATTCTTCTTACAAGTCATATCGGAGTCCATGTTAGAAAGGAAAAATGGCAACAATCTTTCCATCTATACCAGATGCCCTTAGCACCAGTGCTCCCTGGAATCCATCAACCAGGTAGAAATGCCAATCAAGAAACACACCCAGGGCTAGAGATTTAGCTCAGTGGTTCCAGCACCTATCTTGCAAGCGCAAGGTCCTGAGTTTGATCCCCAGGAACCACATAAGACAGTACTGGGGGTGGTGATTCACACTCACCAGCAATCAGTACCATACACCACAATGCTGGCATGGTGGCTCATGACTATAATCCCAGTACTTGGGAGGCAGAGGCAGGAGGATTGCTGTTTGAGGCTAGCCTGGGCTACACAGTGAGCTCAGGGCCAGCACACACACGCACGCGCGCACACACACACACACACACACACACACACACACACACACACACCCAGGTGGAACCTTCCCTCTTCTGACAGTTTTGATATTCTTCCTTTAGAATGTTCATGAAAAACAATTTTTTTTTCCTTTTACTCTCATGATCCTGAAAAAGATTTCAAAATTAACCTACCCAAGTAAATTATCTGGACTATCTTTTGCTACTGTTCTATTAACTGTGTTAAAACATTAAAAACAGAATTTTAGCCATGTATGGTGGCTCATGGATGTAAGTCCAATACTTAGGAGGCCGTGGCAGGAGGATGACAGCAAGTCTGAGGCAAGCCTGAATACATAGTGAGTTCATGGTCAGCCTGAACTACAAACCCAAATACTGTCTCAAAAAAACAAAACAAAAAAGAAAAACAATAACAACACAAAAAATCCTGTAATTTTAAGCTATACACATAAAAATCAGACACACTTTCACAATAACAGGATGCACAACTGAGACACAACACACTTCAAAAATGGACTAAAAAGACCTCCACATAGTCAATTTGAATACTAGAAACCCTGGGAGGAACGGGAAAGGAGGAGACCATGTAGATTCTATAGGAAAAGTAATGTAAGTGTCTTGGTAGAAAGATGATTCAAAGTTATATTATAGCTAATCTTCATTGAGGACAGGATCTTTAAATACAAGTCTCTTGGTTTCCTAATATATTCTTTTTCCCCAAAGCTAAAACATCATATAAGAGCCTACCTGACATTTTGGAGAATTTGCTGTGCTGGGATTGATATTCCGCATTGCCTAAGAGTAAAAAATAAGATGGATAAAAATTACTTTAAGCCACATGGTTTGGCTGATTAGGCTGAGTTACAAATTGTATCCAGACATATCACCATAGCACAGAATTCCCAAGCTACCCAAGAAGCAGCAGACTGAGGAAAACAAGAGCCAGTGGAGTCACCACATAACAAAACTGAAATCTTGAAAGTTTTTAATAGCATTGAAGATAGGATGTACAGGACTAAAACTTTGGTAATAGTCAGGTAGGTTCTTTGCTTTTAAGAATTAGATAAAACAGCACTCGGGAGGCAGAGACAAGAGGATTGCTGAGTTCGCGGCGGCTTGCCTGGGCACCATAGTGAGCTCAGGGCCAGCCTGAACTACAATGCGAGACCCTGTCTCCAAAAAAAAAAAAAAGAATTAGATAAAATAAGTAACATTTCTGATGTTTCGCTGATAAGAATACTGTCAATGGAAGTTCAGAAGAAGCCAAACAACTTAAGATGTACTGAAATTACACAGACTGCTAAAATAAAAACAAAAATTTCTTAAAACTAGATGATTAGTATGAAAATAGAACAGACCTATCACTTTAGTATAAAAAAGACAACACAGTAGGCAATGATGAAACAAAGAGGTTACCTTTAAAGAAAGTGAAGCTATTCTGTCCAGGACCCATCACCCAGAGTAAGAGTAAGATTTAGAAAAATTCTTTAGAATGAAGTTTTATAAGTAGCAGCATTTTGCCCACCAAAAATGAACAAACAAAAACCAAACAGGTTGAACTATGGTATACAACAAAATATATTTCTAAACTTTAAGTTACCTTAAACACGGCAAGACCTCAATGTTGCAAATTAAATAACTTTTTATTATTAAGGTTTCCTAATTTTGGTAATTCTGAAATAGAGACCTGCATTACTTAAATCAATTAATGCTCAGTGACAATGAAAACAGGCTATGTAAAACATACTTTTAAGTGCTTTATTTTTTTTCTCATAACCACATAATTAAATTCTTGATGGTCCTACCTTGTTCTCACAATAGTTTTAGCTAAGGTATTTAAAAATACCTTTCATCTACATTTGTTAGAAAGTCAGAGGTACAATAAACCATATTACTGTTTCCACTTTCCATTTTCTTTATGCACATGAAGGAGCATCTCTTCCAAGACCATGTCGCACTGTATCATACGCACAAATTCTCACTCTCCACTGCTAAAACCAACCACACTAGATTATACTGACAATTGCGCAAACAATTTGAAGGTGACCTTATCTGAGATTCCATGAATGTATTTAATTCCTCTGGTACCAGATATTCATACTCCAAGTTGGAGTTAAAAGACAGCACTGATTTTGTGCAATTTCCAGTATACCCAAATGACACTAAAAATGCAGCCTTAGGCCAGGGATTTAGCTCAGTGGTTCTGGCACTTGCCTGGCAAGCACAAGATTTTGAGTTTGATCCCTGGTACAAAAAAAGAAATATATATATAGTCTTTTAAAAATGTATCATTAGGGGGCCAGAGATTTAACTCAGTGGTTCTGCTGCCTGCCTAGCAAGCATAAGGTCCCTGGTTCAATCCTGGGTAACCTCATACAATACCAGGTGTGGTGACTCATACCCACCAGCAATCAGTACCACATACCACACTGCCAGATGTGGTGGCTCAGCCTGTAATCCCAGCACTCGGAAGGCAGAGGCTAGAGGATTGTTGAGTTCAAGGCTTGCCTGGGCAACATAGTGAGCACATAGCCAGCCTGAACTACAAAGCCAGACCCTATCTCAAAAAAAAAAAAAAAAAAAAAAAAAAAAAAAAAAAAAAAAAAAAAAAAAAAAAAAAAAAAAAAAAAAAAAAAAAAAAAAAAAAAAAAAAAAAAAAAAAAAATGCCGGGCATGGTGGCTCATGCCTGTAATCCCAGCACTCGGGAGGCAGAGACAGGAGGATTGCTGAGTTCGCGGCAGCTTGCCTGGGCACCATAGTGAGCTCAGGGCCAGCCTGAACTACAAAGCGAGACCCTGTCTCCAAAAAAAAGCAAAAAAAAAAGGTATCATTTTTTGACCTCATTAACACAAATGTATATTATAATTGATTTTTAAATGTCTATAATTAATATGAGTCAGTAGGGTAAACAATATAGATACATATTAGTTTTTGTTTGTCGACAATATCTCTGGGAGGAAAAACAAAAAGCAAGGAACTCAAATCTGGTGTGGTGGCTCACACCTGTAATCCCAGCATTCGGGAGGCAGAGACATGAGGATTGCTGAGTTTGCCTGGGCTACACAGTGAGCTCAGGGCCAGCCTGAACTACAAAGCAAGACCCTGTCTCAAACCAAAAAAAAAAAAGCAAGGAACTCAGTTACTCTACCTCCAGAAGGAAGAACTAGGCAAACAGAGAAAATAACATTTTATTTTTTTCCAGTGTACTTTTATGTACTTTCACTACTGTTTGTTTCTATTATCTATTCAAAAATTTTTATATACAAATTAAAAAATATACTACTTAATATAAGATCATATCCCTAATATATGAACTTATTAGCTTATTCTGGAACAAGACACACCAAAAATTAATTTCAATAAGATCATTTATTTTTATTCAATATAAAGGCCAATAAAGAGTATTTCCTGAAAGAAAACTAACAGCAATGATTTCAAGCACTCTCTCTCTCTCTCTTTTTTTTTTTTTTTTGGAGACACGGTCTTGTCTTGTAGTTCAGGTTAGCCCTAAGTTCACTATGTAGCCCAGGCTAGAATGAACTAACAGCAATCCTCCTGATTTCCCTCCCAAGTGCTGGGATTATAGGTGTGAGCCCCCATGGGCAGCACTGTGGTATGTGGTACCTGGGAATGAACTTGGAACCTTGTGCTTATGAGGCTGACACTGGAAACTAGGCTAAATCCCCGGCCCAGTTTCAAACTCTTTACTGATTGTTAGATACTACCTTTCCCCGTAAGAAGAAACATCCATAAGGAGGTATACCATCCTCCCACCCCATGCTGGGAACTGAATCCAGGGCCTTTGCACGTGGCAATCAATGGCTCTACCACTGGGCTAAATCACCAGCCCCAAAACCAACTAGTTTTAAGACATATTGGGATCTCCTACATTTGGGTATAACTCAATATTTGAGTGTAACTCATATTTTAAATGAGAACCAGTAAGATTAGGCAGTACTGAAACATTTACCATTTACGAAAAGTCACACTGGCGCATTCCTCCCACACACAAATAATTCATTTAAAGATGTTTTCACCAAGTGATACTCTAGAGTAATCCCATTAGCAAAATCCTCAGAAGTATAGTAATACAGCAATTTCATGTACATTTGGGGAAGTATCCTTCTTCCTTCAATTTTCACTCAACTGCAATGACCATGGCCAAAAAAACTCTGTGAGATACTGGATTTTATAAGGTATAGCCCATATAATCAATACCTAATCAAAAACATAAGACAGGACTGGAGATTTAGCTCAGTGGTTCCAGTGTCTGCCTACCAAGTTCAAGGTCCCTGGTTTGATTCCGGTAACCACATACAACAATACTGGGCATGGTGACTCATGTCCACCAGCAGTCAGTACCACATACCACACTGCTGGGCAGGCGTGGTAGCTCATGCCTGTAATCCCAACACTCAGGAGGCAGGGGCAGGAGGACTGCTATGAGTTTGAGGCTTGTGTAGGCTACACAGTGAGTCAGGGCCAGCCTGTACTATAAAGCAAGACCCTGTCTCAAAAAAATAACTAAAAAAAACAAAAACAAAAACAAAAACTAAGACAAAATCAGACAGAATGCCTTCATGTCATTCTAATTTTAGAGAAATATATTTCCCTAAAACTAATAAATGCTAAAATGAAATCTGCTCCACTTCGCAAAAGAAAAACAAACAAAAACCCCAAAAGTAGAAGGGTGGTTTCTAACCTGTGGCCTCACCTGCCGAAGCAGCTCTTGTTGTTTCAACCGAAGTCTTTCTTTCTCCATCTGCAGTTGTTGGAGACGCATTTGTTGCTGCTGGTTGGAGCTGCTACCACCCATAACACCTCCCTGTGGGCTCTGGGGAGCCAAGGGTGGTGGTTGTTTTACTGGAGCACTTTGACTGATTCTCTGGTTCATAGCTGAAATGAAACAAAAAGATCTGTCTTTAAAATCTAGTTAAAGAAAAGGATGACTGAGTTATTAAGAAGCAAATAAGAATGTTCAATATAGGTTTTTGATAACATGACTAAAATAACCTAAAAATTCATCAATAATAAGATGGTTACATTAACTTATCATCCTTGTTACTAGATGAAAGAGTAACTCATAGCAAATATGGATTAAATAGGTAAGAAGGATACTAATATTGGTTAGCTCTGAAGTTGGAAAATTGGGTAACTGAAAGACTGGGTTCAAGACAGACTTTCCTACCCTCTGAAGTTTGAACCTATAAATAGAATGGTACCTCAGTTATTAATTGGTTCCAAGAGGTGCTACAAGTACCAAAACCCATGACTATGAAATTGTTTTGGCTAGGAGGGGTATTCCAGTCATGAGGCAAATGACAGCAAACTTGTGTGGGCAAGTATCAAATGTCTGGTGTCAGGATAGAATTTTCATGCCAAACATGTCAAGGGTCAATTCAGTGAATTTCAAAGCAGCCGTGAATCAAGATATGACTGCATATTATATAGTACAAAAAATACATACTTACATAAAATTAAAAATTCAACTTCAAGAACGAAGACAAAAAATATTAAGAAAAGTCATCAAAACAACCCTTAATACTGTACCACATATATTACCCTAACAAAGCAAATAAATCAGTGATCTGATATATGTTCATATCAAATGAGTCCATAAGCATCATTTAACATACATTCTAGGAGTCAAACTTTTATCTGAATATATAATACACTATCTGAAGGTGAGAAATAGACTGGATGTTTGTACTACTGAACTTCTGCAACTGACACAAGAATGACAGACTCTTTGTTTCAGACACATATTTACCATTTTAAGTTGAAATTTCTGGTCATTGTTTCTCCTAGAACTTTGTAATACACACATTTTTTACATAAATTCAAAGAAAAAAGTAACATCAATCTTACGATTACTATATATTTCAGAGTACAACAAAAAAATACTTCCCAGCCTTTAGGAAACCAGAACAAACTTTATAATTTATATAGGACTTCAAAGTAAAGAAAAATCACAGACTCAAGTCTCTCTTACAAACCTTGTACATATTGACAGTACTTTGTTAGTGGCAACCCTTTGATTTTGCACATTTCTTCTTTGTAAAACAATGGCTGCTTCATGATGGCTACCTCTTCTTGAGCAAACTTAATGAGTCTTAAGAGTTACCGTTTTGGGCCAAAAACATGATACAGCATATGCATGGCACCTTCAAGGACCAAGAGTTCAATCTCCAGCACCTCAAAACAAAGGAATCTTCTTCCCTCAGAATACTGCTTCAAAACATTTCTGCTTTGTCTACTGACATTTCTCACCTGACTATAACTTTCTGATTTGTAGATTTGTAATGTAAGATAAAGACTATCTCATAAGCAGAGGGAATATCTTAGCTCATTTATAAATTCTCAGTGCGTAGCCTTGTAACACAAAATATGTTCAGAAAAACACTATACTATTTCTTTTTCTTTTTGGGGGGGGGGGAGACAGGGTCTCGCTTTGTAGTTCAGGTTGGCCCTGAACTCACTATGTAGTCCAGGCAAGCTTTGAACTCAGCAATCCTCCTGCCTCTGACTCCTGAGTGCTGGGATTACAGGTGTGAGCCACCACACCCGGTCACACTATACTATTTCTATATTCAATAGTCACCAAGGCAGAAAATTTACTAAGGCAGGTGTATTCAATCTGTAGCCCACAAGGCTGCACACAGCACTGCACAGCTGACAATGTGGTTCTACAAGATGACTCTTTAACATTGTTATCTGATTTTTAACAGTATTTTTCACAACTTGAACTCAAGAAAAAGTTAAGTAGATACCAATGGAATGCTGTTCAGGGGAGGGGACAATGCAATGTTAAATAAACTCTACCTCCCAAAGCTGAAACCAGCATAACTCAGATATTAAATGTGCTTTTGTGACTTTGTGAAACAAACCACTTACTGATATTTCCACTGATAATATATGCACTGTGTGTGGCTGTGAGGACAGGTGTTTATTACTCAGCAAACATGTATGTTTTCTTATTTATTAAACTTTACCTTCTATTTTTCATAAAATACTAAGTTTTTTAGTACCTGTGGTATAGTACAAAAATGTATCAAATAGTGTTGTATTCAAATAGTGTTGTATGATATTGTTATAGTTACATATACAAGGCTAATAGTAGAATAATATTATTAATTTGTTTATTAATTTTTTAAATTCAACATGGCTTTACAAAAGAAAGCAGAAATTGGGGCTGGGATTTAGCTCAAGTGATACTGCACCAACGTTGGATGCTCAAGGGCCCGAATTCAATCCCCAGTACCACAAAAAAAAAAAAAAAAAAAAAAAAAAAAAAAAAAAAAAAAAAGAAAGAGAGAGAGAGAGAGAGAGAGAGAGAGAGAGAGAGAGAGAGAGAGAGAAAGAAAGAAAGAAAGAAAGAAAGAAAGAAAGAAAGAAAGAAAGAAAGAAAGAAAGAAAGAAAAGAAAGAAAGAAAGAAAGAAAGAAAGAGAAAGAAAGAAAGAGAAAAAAGAAAACAAGTTGGGCATAGTAGTGCATACTTAGTCTCAGCATTTTGGGAGGCTGTGACAGGAGGATCACAAACTGGAGCCAACCCTGGTCAACCCTGTCTCAAAGTACAAAACAAAAACACAAAAGTCAAGGGTAGGGGGTAGATGTAGCTCATCCCCAGTAAAGGGGTAGCTGGGGGAAACCTTCTCTTAAAAAAAATTAGGTAGCTCGGCGTGGTGGCTCATGCCTGTAATCCCAGCACTCAGGAGGCAGAGGCAGGAGGATTGCTGAGTTCAAGGCTTGCCTGGGCCACATAGTGGGCTCAGGCCCAGCCTGAACTACAAAGCGAGACCTTGTCTCAAAAAAAAAAAAATTATCACTCAAACAGACTCTATTATAAAAGCTAGTTTTTACCATACCCAATTGAAGAAAAAAACCACCAAAACCATTCACAGATCATGAATTTACTAAGAATTGTAACAGTATGGAAGACACTTTTCCTAATTAAAAAAAAGACTTTTCTGAAATCAATTTATCTTATCAAAATTTCAGATGAACTGAAGAAATAGTAAAATCTATTGAAAACTATTTGCAGACTAAAGCTGGTAATTTCAAAGTCTATGCTCTGACAGTACACACACATTCTGGCTCAACTTACCATTTTCATAGGCATATTAAGAACAAACAATGTCACTGAAGACACGGACTTTAAGCCATTAAAAACATAACTAAATCTCTCTCTCTTTTTTTTTTTTTTGCTTTTTGAGACAGGGTCTCGCTTTGTAGTTCAGGCTGGCCCTGAGCTCACTATGGTGCCCAGGCAAGCCGCCACGAACTCAGCAATCCTCCTGTCTCTGCCTCCCGAGTGCTGGGATTACAGGCGTGAGCCACCACTTCCGGCATTGTGGTATGCAGTGTTGATTGTTGGTGGGCGTGTCTCCACGCCCAGCATTATATGTGGTTACCGGGGATCGAACTCAGGACCTTGCGCTTGCGTGGCAGGCGCCGGAACCACTGAGCTAACCCTCTGGCCCTAACTAAATCTCTTGATTTCCATGAGGCTGTAAAAGTTATATTGAGACAGTTTTCTTAACTTTTCCAACATATCTAGTATGGCTACTAATGGTGCCCTGGTGGTTTGTTTAAAAAAGAAAAGAGCGATTTATAAAATTAACATGATGAAACTGCTGTTGGGAAGTCATAGTTAATGAAATATCACTTCATTCTGCCTCAAAAAAATGTATACACCAAAGGTTTAAAAATGGATAACATGCAAATTGTCATCAAAGGTAGGAATTACACAAGATCCATAGGATGAAATAATTGCCAATTCCAGGAGCTCCTTAAAAGTATGGGTGGGGATTATGTGTACACTATTTACTTTTCTGAAATGTGTGTATGAGTAAAATGTTGAGGAAATTTTTTAATCTGCAAAATGAAATCAAGCCACTTACACAATCAAATGGAAAATTTGTCCCAGAACTTTAAAATGAAAACTAGCTCGTCTGGGGATTTAGCTCAAGTAGTACCGCACCTACCTTGAAAGCACAAGGGCCTGAGTTCAATCCCTGGTACCACCAAAAAAAAAAAAAAAAAGCTCACAGGTTAAGCATTTTTGGTGGTTTGGCACCTCATGTGAATGACTCATTCAAGGCAAAAATCAACTACTCTGTTTCAAATAGTAACAATGCTAGAAATGAAACACATTGAGATGATTTCAAATTATGGCAAATAATTTTATGGATTTTGGTACACTAATTACAATCTTGTAAACAGTAAAAAAAAAAAAAACAAAAAAAAAACAACACATCTTGGGCCAGAGATTTAGCTCAGTGGTTCCTTGAAAACCCAAGGTCCTGAGTTAATACTGGTAACCACATACAATGCTGGGCGTAGTGACTCACGCCCACCAGCAATCAGTACTGCATACCACAGTGCTGGGCGTGGTGGCTCATGCCTGTAATCCCAGCACTTGGGAGGCAGAGACAGGAGGATTGCTGAGTTTGAGGCTTGCCTGGGCCACACAATGAACTCAGGGCCAGCCGGCACTACAAAGTGAGTCCCTATCTCAAAAAACAAAACAAAACAAAACAAAATACCCACACACATTTTTGTCTTCCATTTTAATATAGGAATTTGAGAGTAAGTTTCAACATTTAAAAAAAAATTAAATTTTGGGTACATTTGCAACTCTGTTTTCATTTGACAAAAGTGCAGTCTTTGCAAAGTGGTAATCAGATATTCAACTCAAAGAAAAATTTTACTTTGTCTCTTTACTAGACTTTCATTGCTTTTTTCTTTGTTTTTTGTTTTTTCCAGTACTGGGGATCTAACTCAGGACTTTGTGCTTACTAGGCAGGCAGCAGCACCACTCAACTATATCCCTGAGCCCTACTGGACTTTTATAAAACCTATCTTTCCAGAAAAAAAATGTACTTCATTTCACAATCATGCTTATATCATGTTAATGCTTTTTGGCAGTACATACACATTTGAACAACTACTTTCAAGGATGAAGTACATTAAGAGTAAAATTATATACGGGCCGGAGGGTTAGCTCAGTGGTTCCGGCGCCTGCCTCACAAGCACAAGGTCCTGAGTTCGATCCCCGGTAACCACATACAATGCTGGGTGTGGAGACTCATGCCCACCAGCAATCAACACCGCATACCACAATGCCAGGCGTGGTGGCTCACGCCTGTAATCCCAGCACTCAGGAGGCAGAGACAGAAAGATTGCTGAGTTCGAGGCTTGCCTGAACTACATAGTGAGCTCAGAGCCAGCCTGAACTACAAAGTGAGACCCTGTCTCAAAAAGGAAAAAAAAAAAAAAAAAGAGTAAAATTATATAAACAATTTCTGAAGAGGATCTTGAAAACTCATTAAAATCCAAACATCCACAGAAGTGGACATTGATGTTTTAGTTTCACAAAAAAAAAGGAAAAAATCCCACTACATTTTGTCTGTTACCCTCTTCTAAAAATGTTGATTAAAAAAATCAAGCAAGTTCCTTCACTTATATTTATTAACTTTATTATATACTTTATTTGTAACCCTAGACAATCCCTTTTCAGAGTGGATCCCAGACAAGCCAGAATGTTGAACACATGTGCTTTATGATAAAGACTATCCAGTATTAGGATCCTATTTCTCTTTAGATTGCCCAACTCTTCCATGAGGTCAGTGTAACACAAAACAGAACTGAGATGATTAAGAAAGAAAAACTACAGACTAGCTTCTCTCAGAAGGCCTTAGTTTAATTCACCCTAATCTACTAATATAAAATGATGGAAGGCTGGAAATTTAGCTCAGTGGTTCCGGAGCCTGCCTCGCAAGCCCAAAATCCTGAGTTTGATCCTCCGTAACTACTTACAATGCTGGGCGTGGTGACTCACGCCCACCAGCCATCAATACTACATACCACAGTGCTGGGCGTGGTGGCTCATGCCTGTAATCCCAGCACTCGGGAGGCAGAAGCAGGACTGCTGAGTTTGAGGCTTGCCTGGGCTATATTGTGAGCTCAGGGCCAGCCTGAACTACAGCGAGACCTTGTCTCAAAAAAAAAAAAAAAAGAGGATGGAATTATTAAATATTTCCTCCCTTTTTTCCTTATGTTTTGAAATTTTCTTTTTCTCAGTTGAACTGACTTAGTTTACATCTATTCAGGGAGGATTTAAGTTAATAAATCTACTGTTAAGTCCTGCTTTACCACATACAATGTACTTTGAAATATTGAAATTCACGAGTGTCCTTTTCCAAGTATTCTTTTTCAACACAGTCTCACTCTTATTCTATTTCCATCCTCATTCACTTTTCCCTGTGATTACTTTCAAACAAATGTTATGGCCTTTTGCCCATAGTTTCAATATGCATCTCTAAATAACAACTACAGTATCCCAATTACACTGTCAGTATTTGCCAATTCCTTAATATTATCAAATGTCCACCCCATGATCAGTTATCTATTATTAATGGTATTGTTTTTTACTTTAAAACAGAATTGAAATAAGTAACAAGGTCTCTAATGTGTATTTAACCCAATATCTAAGTTTCCTCAGAAAACTAATATCTAGAATATAAAAGAACTAAAAAAAAAAACCCACAAGACAAAAAAAATCAATTACACCTCCAAAATAAAAGATTCAATTAAAAAAATGTGTAACTGAAATTACACTCCTATACAAATGGCCAATAAATACATGAAAAAAATATTCAACACCTCTAGTCATTAGAAAAAATAAAATTAAATCAACACTGGAATGGTATCATGAAGCAATCAAACAACAAATGCTGACAAGACTGTAGGGGGAAAAGGAACTCTTCTACATTGTTGGTAGGAATGTAAAACTAGTTCAACCACTAGGGTAATCAGTGGAGATTCCTCAAAAATCTAAAAACAGAAATTATATTTGACTCAGGTATTCCACTTCTAAGTTATCTCTTCTAGGTATCTTCCAGAAAGAGTCAAAGAGATAATATTACAGCAATACATGCATATTCATATTTATAGTAAGCACAACCTATAATAGCTAAATTCTGGAAGTGGCTTGTAATGTGTCTACGAACAGAAGAATGGATAAAGAAAATGTGCAATTTATATGCAATGGAGTACTACTCTGCCATAAAGGATTAAATTTGAGTCAGTTGTAGGAAAAAGGATGTACTTCAAGACTTCAGTGTTAAATGAAATAAACCAGACACACAAGCTTAAATACTGTATGATTTCTCTTACAAGAAAAACCCAAAATATAAAGAAAGAACAAAAGGTAATAGGAAATAGGGAGTCAGATCTTTCCCAAAAGGGAATGGGACCAAGAGATGAAAGGAGAGGAAAGGAAAAAGGGAAAAGAATTTTTAAAAATTAAGATAGCTATGTACATGTAACAACTCCCTATTAGAAATGTAATCATTGTGTACTGCAAACATGTACCAGTAAAAAATGGTGTAAGTCAGTAGTCTATGGCACAAACATTTTATCTCTACTATAACCTTTTATTTATTGAGTCATTTATCTAAATGCAACCAGGTACACAAGGAGTAAAAGAACACACTAAACAAAGCCATCTTGTGTCCCTTTGAGAAAAAAAATCTCTTTTAATATAGCGGCTTTTAAAATGTGATTTCTGGGCAAGAAATAGCACCATCTAGCAACTCTTTAAAATGTAAAATTATGCGTCCTCACCCAGTACAGAATAAGAAGGTTTGAGGATAAAGCCTAATTATTATGTGTAAGTGTTGGTGGCACTGAAGACTGAACCCAAGTTCTTCAGTGAGCTACATCCAGTCCTTTTGATTTTTAAAATTTTGAGACAGGGTCTCACCAAGTCCCCAACTTTCCTAGATTGGGCTCAAACTTGTGATCCTCCTACCTCAGCCTCCCAGAGTACTGGGAATATGGGCATTTACCACTACACCCATCCTAATCTTTTTGTTTAAAGTATGTTTGCAGTACATAATGTCTACATGCATCATGGGGAACTGGAACATGAATATAAGGGTTTTTTTTCATTCCCTTCTTTTTTCCTCTCTCCATTTCTTCGTCTCCTTCCCTTTCGCTAATTTATACTTGGGGTTTCTCATGTAAGAGAAGCCATGCAATATTTAAGCTTGTAAATCAATCTACTTCACTTATCATGGTGATTTTCTTACACATAAACCCAATATATTCTTTATAGCAGAATGAGTATATACAAATACATTTTCTTTTTCCATTCTTCTGTTGATGGACATATGGGTCACTTTCAAGATATAGCTTTCTGTAAGTTGTGCTGCTACAAACATACATGCCTTGCCTCGTGTGCTTTACAAGAGCTCTGATACTTTTTCATCAGATCTCAAATGTTTGACACCCTTTGCTTCATATAAAGATTTCCCCTTTGGTGTTTCTTTCTTTGCCATTTATTTGTATAGTTTTTTTATAGCTTAGATCTTGCTGACTGCAACCTCCAGTACCAGTGAACATGTTTCTCTGTACCTCAATGTACCACAAAAAAGTGACATATGGATAGTTGACTGATCTTTAAGTTTTCTTTAGCCAATTATTTTTAGTAACTATTGATTCCCCCTTCCCAATCCACTGCTTATTAGAGACTGTGAAATGGTATGATTCTACCAACCCTTCATAGGTTTTATAAAGTTCTACAGGAATTTTAAGTCTTTGCTTAACTGATATTTAGTTGGTAAGGCTAAGATAAATGTTTGAATCATTCCCATAGTATATACTTTTAGGATGAGTTGGTTCCTCTGTATCCTCCTAAAGGTAGACAGTAAACACTTGATTTTAGAAAAATCACTAAAATGTTTACGATGTGTTTTAATCCAACAGAGTTCTTCTGAACAATATTCAGCACCACTTGGCCAGTGAAAGCCCTTTGAATTGGGTTCTTCTGCTATGGCTATGGTGGGAGCTGATGATTGATTGATCAACTTTCATGCTTTTAGACATGAAAAGCTGTTCCAGGCTCCGTCTGTACCCTATTTTCCCCAAATTTTGGTCAGTCCCTTTTTCAGAGAAGTCTTGGCTTAAGTGGCAAATGATATTTAGAGACCTGTATAAAAATATATCTTTGTCCCAATAATCTTTTTATTAGTTTTCAGATTTATTAAGTATGAAACTTTACATACACAAAAGTACCATCCACCCAACCCACACACTTCTAACCCACACTTTATTGCATACTCAATTTTATTATTTCTGTATTTTCTGTTGTTAATCTACTCTTACACTAGTACCACTACTGTTTTTGTTTCTGTTTTTGTTTTTGAGACAGGGTCTCCCTTTGTAGTTCAGGCCTGCCCTGGCCCTGAACTCCCTATGTAGCCCAGGCAAGCCTTGAACTCAGCAATCTTCCTGTCTCTGCCTCCTGAGTGCTGGGATTAAAGGTTTGAGCCACTGAACCAGGCATTTGCGGTATGAGGTACTGATTGCCAGTGGGCGTGGTGACCACACCCAGTATTGTTATATGTGGTTACCAGGGAGTGAACCAGAGACCTTGCGCTTGCAAAGCAGGCGCCCGAACCACTGCCCTATATCTCCAGCCCAAGTACTGTTTTTTTTTTTTTTTAAAGACAGGGTCTCACTTTTGTAGTTCAGGCTGGCCCTGAGCTCACTATGTAGCCCATGCAAGCCTGGAACTCAGCAATCCTCCTGTCTCTGCCTCCTGAGTGCTGGGATTACAGGCGTGAGCCACCACCACCACCGGCACTGTGCTATGTGGTATTGATTGCTGGTGGGCGTGAGTCACCATACCCAGCATTGTATGTGGTTACCGGGAGGGAACTCCGGACCTTGCACTTGCGAGGCAGGCGCAGGAACCACTGAGCTAAATCTCCGGCCCAAGTACTCTTTTTATATATAGTTTACCTTACAGTGCACATATATTCCTATCAACCTAAAACTTTAATTTTGAAATAGCAGGTTAACCAAACCCTATTTTTAAACCTTTTTTTTTTTTTTTTTGAGACAGGGTATCACTTCGTAGTTCAGGCTGGCCCTGAGCTCACTACGTAGCCCAGGCAAGCCTCCAACTCAGCAATCCTCCTGCCTCTGCCTCCCGAGTCCTGGGATTACAGGAGTAAGCCACCATGCCCAGCACTGTGGTATGTGGTATTGATGGCTTGCGGGCGTGAGTCTCCACGCCCAGCATTGTATGTGGTTACCGGGGATCAAACTCAGGACCTCGCGCTTGCAAGGCAGGTGCTAGAACCGCACTGGAACCACTGAGTTAAATCTCCGGCCCTTTAAACCTAACTTTTGAAACTGTTTTTTAATTTAATTGCACTGCAGTTGTAAGAACTGAATGGTACTGATGCTAGAAAATTTGTGACTTCTTTGTAAGTGAATATATAGCCAATCCTTGATTTCCTAAGGACAGTGGAACCAAGTCAACTGTTGTGTTTGGCTTTTACCGCAGAGCCTCTCACTTCATCTCCTTCCTTTCCATGTACTTTTAACCCTTCCCACCCTCTGGAGCTGAATCTGAATGGCCCTCAGACCTCACAGGCTCCAGTACTACCTCACTACCATGTGGGGCTCACTTTCTGATCTTTGAAGATTCTTTTTGTGTTTAGTTTATGATCCCAGTTATGTCAGCTATGGATATCATGTTTTAATATTTTGTCTGAAGAAGAGACACTACCAAAACACAATGTACTGCTTCATTTTCTTCAGTCTTATTTATCTTTGATGCAGTAAAATCATACTGATTAGAAGAATTAAAACTTTCACAATTAGTTTGCAGTGTAGTATTTTATAGGGGAAGATACAGAAAACAATTTTTGAGAGCTAACATTTGACAAGCACCAACAACCTTGCTTAATAAAATCATCTGTACCAATGTGCATGAACAATTAGCAGGTAAACCATGATATAAAAAGCATGGCTTGGGCTGGAGATTTAGCTCAGTGGTTCTAGCGCCTGCCTTCCAAGTGCAAGGTCCTAAATTCTATCCCCCATAACCACATACAATGCTGGGCGTGGCGACTCAGGCCCACCAGCAATCAATACCACATACCACAGTGCTGGGCGTGGTGGCTCACCCGTGTAATCCCAGCACATAGGACGCAGAGGCAGGAGGATTGCTGAGTTCGAGGCTTGCCTGGGCTACATAGTGAGCTCAGGGCCAGCCTGAACTCCAAAGCGAGACCTTGTCTCAAAAAAAAAAAAGCAAGGCTTTTAGAGTCAAACAAAGTGGGTTAGATTTGGGCATATCATTTCAATAATTCATTTAATCCAGTACCCTCCCCAGTACTACAAATTGAATTCAGGGAACACTAAACTACATCCCACTCCTTTTCAATTTATTTGGAGATGCAGTTTTGATAAGACTGCCCAGGCTGGCCTTAAATTATGATATTTCTTTCTCGGCCTACTTAGTGGCTGAATTACAGGCATGCAGCAACCACTTAATTCTGTTTCTTGAACTGTACCTAGGGATACTAATATCTCCTTTCAGGAGTTACTGTGGAAAGTGAGTATTCTACTATAGACCTAGAGTTGGGAGTTCCATAAATGTCAGGCCCTTTCACAGCTTTTTCTAAACAATGGAACTACTACCACCCCCTACTGATAATCACCTCCTCCTGCTCCTCCTCTTATAAACACACACACACACACACACACACACACACACACACACGCGCGCGCGCGCGCGCGAGCATGGTCATTCACTACCTCCTCCTCTGCCCATCTTATCATCCCATTCAATACTTTTAAGTATTCCTCTGATTCACTAAGATCTTTCCCATATGATCTAAATGGAAGATAAGTATACAGCAGAGACTGAGCTAAGGGGTTCCTTCTTTCTCTTTTGGGAAATATGTTCCCAGCATTACAGGAGAACACTCAACACATTCACACAGAGACATTTTATACATAGTGGTATGTCAGGTGAATAATAAACTGGAGGATTTACTTTAGATTCACCAATACTGTGAAAATGTTATCAACTGAGGCCTAAGGGAAACTACTTTGGAAAAATGTTTTCCAATTCCAAGCAATTTTTTAAAAAACTAGACAATAGGCCATTAACAAGCTGAAAAGTGCTGAAATTATAAAACCATGACTGATTTAAAAACAGACTGTAGGGGTATTAAATATTTCAGCTATTAAAAAATCATTAGAATAGGCTTTTGAGATTTCCACAAAATAAGCTTTTAATGTAACATTTAATGAATTATTTATAAAGTAACATCTAAAAAAATGGTGAAATGGTTTGGTGAAAAACTAGACAATAAAATTGCACGAAAACAGATATATATCCTTTGCTTACCAGTTTCCTAGAATTAGTTATCATACACAATAATCATTACCAAACTGAATTAGTTGGTAAGGTCTTTTTTTGCGGGGAGAGGTCATACGTGGAGCATCAAACCCAGGGCCTCACATATGACAGACAAGCTGCTGTATCATTAACAACACCCCCATCCCCACCTCTAACATCTTACAAATCTAAGATTATGACTACTCACAACCAAGAAAATGGGGTGTGGGGAGGAGGTGGGGATATCAACAGAGAGAAAAAAAAATTGAACAGTCCACAAAACAGAACAAACATGCTGGAAATATGCAAGACTACTGTAGCACTTCGGGTTGTATTTACTTAAATGTTGTTACCTATGGATACAAGCAGAGCTACAAGCTTTCCATATAAAGAGCTTGCTTAAATGACCAATTCAAACAACATTGTTTGTCTACTGAAGCTGGGATTTATTCTTCTCAGAAGCACCCTGTTCTTCACCTCTGAGTATCTTAAGCGTTTCAACAAAGCACAGAGCAGTGCACCCACATGGGGTACAGCAGAGACCTCACAAGCAGGCAAGAAACAAAACAGGCTTTGTTTCCAGGGAGAAGGGGGTAGGGCAGTTAGCAAAGAAAAGAATAGTATTACCAACTCTGGAATCAACTATTTCAACACCAATGTTTCCAGTTTTAATACAATTTCTGAAAGGTTAAAAGAAAAAAACCTGTAAAATGCCAGAATTTAAAAAATTGTAAATATGCCATTTTAAAATTCAGTTTGTATGGACTATTAAGTAGTAACTGTTTAAATTTACTAAACAAATCAGTCTCACAGTTTTATATTAGCAGACAAACCACTCGGCAATTCCTGACAAAGAATATCATCCAAAAGGGAAAAGGGAAGTCACCTCTATGCCTTCACACCCATTTCACTCCAAACTTCTCAATTTCAAACGTAAGATAATTTTTTGATTTACATAATTTGTTAACACAAAACCTAGGACTATTATGAAGTTACTACGATTTGTTAACGGTTTGGAATAGAGTCTAGTAGCTTATTAGGTATAACTTTAAAATTAGAAAAACTACTAAAACTTTGTATCAATTCTCTCAAAACAAAAGCATTGTTTCATATCTTTATTAGTACATATTGGTTATACAGATAAAAAGGATTCATTTTGGCAGATCTGTAATGTATATAACACTTTATTCAACCCCCCATTTCACATTTGGGATGAGTTTCAATGTATATAGCACTTCTTTATCTAGTAGTTCTTTAAAAAGTAATGTTTTTCTACAAATACAAACTGATAGTCCATCTGTTGGTCCTAAAACAGTAAACATGCAGAGTACTCACTACATCACCCAGAATAGTGAATCTTTCAGTGATATAAACAGCCCTCTGAGGCATGTGTGCCAGGAAGTTCACTACTATTCTTTTTTTTTTTTTTTTTTTTTTTTTTTTTGAGACAGGGTCTCGCTTTGTAGTTCAGGCTGTCCCTAAGCTCACTATGGAGTCCAGGCAAGCCGCCGTGAACTGAGCAATCCTCCCGTCTCTGCCTCCCGAGTGCTGGGATACTATTCTTAAGAGAATGAATTAGCCACAAAGCTTTGCAATAAACTGGCACAGTAACTTTTCTGTATTACTTTATAACGCTAGCCTCTCAGTGTTACTATTTCATACACTATAAAAATGTGTCTCACAAATGTAGTGAAAGATCATAGCTCCAAACTAATGACTGAATCTTTGCGGTACACAAATGTTTCCTCAATATTTTTTTTTTTTTTTTTTTGCTTTTTGGAGACAGGGTCTTGCTCTGTAGTTCAGGCTGGCCCTGAGCTCACTATGGTGCCCAGGCAAGCCGCCGCGAACTCAGCAATCCTCCCGTCTCTGCCTCCCGAGTGCTGGGATTACAGGCGTGAGCCACCACACCCAGCATTATATGTGGTAACCGGGGATCGAACTCAGGTCC